>JAODUH010021907.1:0-25148 GCA_027564835.1 Typhlichthys subterraneus
AGAGGGAGAGCGAGAGAGAGAGAGAGAGAGAGAGAGAGAGAGCCAGAGAGAGAGAGAGAAGCAGTGAAATTACCTTTACCTGACATCTGTAAGCTATTATAAGCAACTTCAGGTAGCACATGTTGTCCACATTAGCCAGAGATTTACATTTCCACAACCTCACAAAGCATAATAAACAATCAGAAGAGGTGTATGTAGTCAAGTCACCAAATTCTATTTGTGTGTGTGTGTGTGTGTGCGTCCACACGCGTGTGCGCTGGGGGGCAATGTGCGTACTTTAAAAAAAAAAAAAAACGTTTTTTAATTTATTTTTATTTTTATACTTTATAAATGTTTCATTAAAAGCAGAACATAAAATGAAAATAAGCTTAGTGTGTAAATATAAACCATGGAAACAGTCACTCAATGGAGAAATAATCTGTTAAACATTAAACGAGATAGAAATCAAGGGCTGGGGTTGGACAGCAACTGTTGCACTACTGTTGACTGCTACAGGTATACGCTGGGTACACAAGTTTCTAGACTGCTGTCTCCCCCTATTGATCAAATCATGTAACTACAGCTAGAATGTCCGGCTAAATACCGTCCAATAGTTTTAACCAGAATATATGCTACGACAGTTCATTTACATTTAAAAATGAAAAGAAAGGAACGAGGTGATACAAAACATTTACAGTATAATATTTCTCCATAATATCTGAAGCTATTCCCTAACCAATCGAAATAAATGTTTTTTCTTTCAGGTATAGATCTAAACATATCATATAGATATGAATTGTATGTTGGCTACATACGTACAGAATATAGTTAATAAACCGCACACATGCCCGTGTATGCTCGCTCACTCACTGAACTGGTTAGGAAAAACGGGGATCAAATTCCTTCACTTTTGCGTCATGAGTTGTAACCAATAGAATACTTTCTTTCCTGTGCCGCTTATGAAGCGACTCACTTACAGTATAAAAGCTTGCGTTCTGTAGGATCGCAGTTCAAAGCATTCACGCGTTACTGGGAATTCTACTTGGGGATTCGAAAGGAGAACTTTGCAGCTTCGTCTGTGAGTTTGAACAAACTCTAAAAAGCGGAGCATCTTGTAAACTTAATTCTAGGATTCCTTCCAGAGAAGCACGAGGCAATACAATTGCTCTCCAACGGTTTACGCATAGACATTGCGCTGGTGTAAAAACAAGTATTTGCCTCTTCTGCGTAATTTGACCACGGGTAAAATATTCGGGTCAAAAAACCTTTGCTAGTGATAAAGGGTTTCGCGGCATTTTCCTCTCTTGATAAGTCGTGCTGCCTTTACTTTTTCACGCGTAATTGTGGCACAAACAGGTTTTCGCATGAATCTCCTCGACCCATACCTGAAGATGACGGAGGAACAAGACAAGTGTCTCTCTGATGCCCCAAGCCCGAGTATGTCAGAGGATTCTGCGGGCTCCCCGTGCCCGTCAGTTTCAGGTTCTGACACCGAAAACACTCGGCCATCGGAAAACGGGCTGCTCCGGGCGGACGGCTCCCTTGGCGAATTCAGGAAGGATGAGGACGATAAGTTTCCCGTTTGCATTCGCGAGGCTGTGTCCCAGGTGCTCAAGGGCTATGACTGGACCCTCGTGCCCATGCCAGTGCGCGTAAACGGATCTAGTAAGAACAAGCCTCATGTCAAAAGACCGATGAATGCCTTCATGGTGTGGGCGCAGGCTGCGCGCAGGAAGTTGGCGGATCAGTACCCGCATCTCCACAACGCTGAGCTGAGCAAAACTCTGGGAAAACTCTGGCGGTAAGTCAAAATATTTCCACTACTGTTCTTGTCGGCTGTGGGCAGCGGTTGGGCATGCGATTCTTGAGTGCGTTTATAACATAAAATGTACCTAGGCATAATCAACTTCACGGCGTACGGAATTTGTTGATAAGCATACTACATCTTGTCACATTCATTTTTATATATAAATAATTCCAATTTAGCGTTATTTAGCATTAAAAAAAAACCAGCTTGTTCTACAATTTTAATATATACTAATTTTTACGCAGACTTCTCAATGAGGGCGAGAAGCGACCATTCGTGGAGGAGGCCGAGCGACTCCGCGTGCAGCACAAGAAAGACCACCCCGACTATAAGTACCAGCCTAGACGGAGGAAGTCTGTGAAGAACGGACAGAGCGAGGCGGAGGATGGCAGCGAGCAGACCCACATTTCCCCCAACGCCATCTTCAAAGCTCTTCAGCAGGTGGACTCACCAGCCTCGAGCATGGGCGAAGTGCACTCTCCTGGTGAGCACTCAGGTGAGAGAGAGAGAGAGAGAGAGAGAGAGATGCAAGTGGGCCCCAGAACAATTGTGTAAAGTGTAGTTGAGAGAGAGAAAACAGCTATTCACTGTTTATAACATTTAGACAATTGTTTGTTTTTCTAGAGCTGTTAAAGCCAGTGCTGGACTAAACCTAGCAATAAGTCTGCGTCGTTCGTGTACATGCACAAACCTCACCTTCAACCCCACCCTTCATCTCACAGGTTCCCAGGGGCCTCCGACCCCTCCCACCACCCCAAAGACGGACATAGGCTCTGGCAAAATGGACATGAAACGTGAGGCGGGCGTGCGTGGCCCGCTGCCGGACAGCTCCGTCGGCGGGCGCCAGCTGAACATCGACTTCCGCGACGTGGACATCGGCGAGCTGAGCAGCGACGTCATCTCCCACATCGAGACCTTCGACGTCAACGAGTTCGACCAGTACCTCCCGCCTAACGGGCACCCGGGCTCTGGCAGCGCGCCTGGCAGCTACGCTGGCGGCTACAGCGTCAGCGCAGCGGCCAGCCCGCAGACAGTGGGCGCTGCAGGCTGGATGGCTAAAGGCCAGAGCCAGCAGGGGCAGCAGCTCACTCTGACCAGCCTGGGCGGAGGCAGTGCGTCAGAGGGCACCGCCCAGGGCCAGCAGAGGACCCACATCAAGACAGAGCAGCTAAGCCCCAGCCACTACAGTGAGCAGCAGCAGCAGCAGCAGCAGCAACAACAACAACAGGACTCTCCTCAACATGTGGCCTACGGCTCCTTCAACCTGCAGCATTACAGCCCCTCCTCCTACCCCTCCATCTCCAGGGCGCAGTACGACTACACCGACCACCAGGGCGGCCCCGCCTCGTACTACAGCCACGCGAGCAGCGGCCAGGCCTCTGCGCTGTACTCCACCTTCAGCTACATGAGCAGTCCCAGCCAGAGGCCTATGTACACGCCCATAGCCGACACGACCGGGGTGCCGTCCATTCCCCAGAGCAGCCACAGCCCCCAGCATTGGGAGCAGGCTCCTGTTTACACTCAGCTAACCAGGCCGTGAGCCAACAGCCTGGAAGACAATAGAAGACAGAGGCATACGTTCACACTTTAATGCAAACACACACACACACACGCGTCCAATGACATTTAGTATGAGCATGCTCATTCACACCCACACACAATCATTTGTTTTTAAATAAAAACACTTTTACACTATTAAGGGAGGGTTGGCCACATCCTTCTCCAAAACGCTCCCTGACTCTTGACACTTGAATTGAACGGAGTTTGAGGAGAGCTGGACTTCTGAATGGCTCACGCCGTGCCTTGCTGTTGTGTCATGCTCAACAATCTATTTTTAGAGACATTATAACAATCCTCTGTGAGGACTTGTCCATTATTGAGATTTTCAGTAGGTACTGTGTATGTTACATTGTTTCTTTTTACGCTGGCAGGTTTTACCTCCTTAACTATTTGTATTTGTACTGTAGATAAAAAGCTTTATGTTTTACCCAGTTCAATAGCTGGTCTAGTATCTGTTGAGGTTTGTTAAATGAGATAATTCATACTTTTATATCTGTTTCACAATTAGTTTTTTGTTCTGTCCCATTCCTTTATTTGTATTTATGCTGAGTAAGATTGTCCTTGTCAGTCATGATCATTGGCAATGTGTAATATGTAGGAGAGATGAATAGATGCAACAATACTCTTTTGGTATATATTGCAGCCTTTTCCACCATTTGTGCCTTGAATACTTTTGTGTGTGTGTGTGTGTGTGTGTGTGTGTGCGTGCGTGCGTGTGTGTGTGTATACATGGTGGCCACAGCTGAGATTACACTTACCATCTGACAGCATGTGTTTGAAGCAACAGGAAGTCACCTCACGACCCCTTAGGTGTCCCCTGCAGTCATGTTGGTGTCCAGTGACTTCCCCCAGAGACAGACATCCTTATCCCCCCGTCATGCTGAAAAGACCGTTTTGAAACTTTAATTTATTTATTATATATATAATTTTATTTTAAAAGTAATTATTTTGCATACTATTCTTTTTAATAAATGAAATGTCCTTTTATAAAACTTAGATGGCATATACTCTCTTTTTTTAGTCAAGGAGGTACTTAGACAAAATTGGTACACGCTGTAATAATCATCTTTTTGTTTTATTTATCTGGTATAAATGTATTTGTTTTTCTGTGTTCCAAACGGGGGGAGAGGGTATCTTGCTAAGTATGTGTTTCTTTCTTAAAATGTTTTTGTTCTAACTGATAAAGAACTGGAAAATGTCTCAAAAAGCGTTTTGCAAATTTTGTTGTGCTTTTTTTTTTGTTATCAACATAGGTACTATATTTTTTCCTTTTAACAAAAAACAATTTTTATGTTTGAATATTGTTGTTGTATCTAATGCTGTAAAAAAAAATTCTACCATTGCTCTCCAGAAATGATGCCATGTATTTTTACCGTCTTTGAAGAATCTTATCTTTTGTATATGAATTTGCAATAAAAGAGGAAACGCTATTGGACGAACATGTGTTTGTTACCCCTTTATAAGCGTAATGTATATAAAAAAAGGACATGCTTCACAGAAACGTGCAATACAAACAAGCACTAAAGCAGAGAAAAACTATATCTAGAAAAATATTTCCTATGAGCAACATGTTTGCACGCAACAGTCACTGAAAGAGTTAAGAAGAGAGAAACTGGTGTTGTTTTCCCAGAAGCCTTGTTTTTCCACATTTTATATTCTCCCTGCCTTTCTCTTGTCAGCTGGGAGCGGTAGGGGGTCCCCTCCTGTCTGCATGTTGCAAGGCTCTGGGGGTCTGCAGAGCAGTGGAGCACTCAACACAGCAGTAAAACAGTGGAAATATCCAGAGTTTGACTTGATTTCTAACGCTCGGAGCAAGGCTGGAAACCAGTGGCAGTGCACATTTATTTTTTTGAGGGTACAATTGCACATAAACAGGTCCAAAACGCAAATAAACAGTTGATTTTAACAGTTAGCTGTGAGCTTGATGCTAGCATTTTTACACGAGTGCAGGGGCCATTTTTTTTTTGTTGAGAGGGAAAATACATACAAAGGTGGATTATTGTGGTACAATGCGTTACACAATTACAATTGCCATAACGACACCTTACAAACAAAAATCAACAACACATATATGTCACTTTCACCTCATTTGTAGTTTGCGATAGACAATTCAAGTCGGGGGAAAGAATGTTTTGCTGACATCCAATTCCTCATCATAGGATCTGGGATCTGGCATCTAGCAAAAGTCAGACAAGGGAAACACTGATCTCATGCAGGATACCAACTGTCATTTTCCTACGATGGCCGTTGACAGGGAGGTGGGCAAATAACTCAACCTTTGACTGAGAGTAGGCTTTGAAGAAGTTCCACTGTTTAGGGCATGCCCACTGAAAAAAGATTCTCCGCCTCCATGGGCAATAGCTTAAAACAACCCATTTAGCATTATCATAACTGCAGGTGCTGCTGAAAGATGTGACAACACTAACGTTGATGGACTATATACAGTAAACATAAAAGGATTGTATGCAGTACCAGCAGATAGCCTAGGATACTTAGTCTCTAGGCAGGTTGGTTGCTTGCAAACTGACATTGCATATTATCTACATGACATGAGTTTGCACCTCAACATTGTTTCATAAATAATTGTGATAAGCTCCTTCACCAAATGACATGGATGGCCAATGGCCATTATCATCAGCAATGTACTGTAGGCTACATTCTATCACCTGAGATAGAGAGAGATAGATAGAGAGACAGACAGACATCCAGCCGAGAGAGAGGCAGAGTGCGAGAGAGTGCGAGAGAGAGAGAGAGAGAGAGAGAGAGAGAGAGAGAGAGAGAGAGAGAGAGAGAGAGAGAGAGAGAGAGAGAGAGCGAGAGAGAGAGAGAGAACAGATTTCAGCTAAAGACTAGCTGAGAACAGATAAACGGGACATCTGAAAACGACATCAGCCTGTTTTCAGAGTTTCTCCCTCTTTGATAAATCCTCATTAGGATCAGATTTACTTTATCATAGGGATATTTATGTTTAATTATTGACTAGCCCCTAGATGTGTAATTGGAAATGTTATTTTGTAATATGCAATGATTGTGTCCTGGTTCAGTCAACATACTAACCTGACATGCCAGATGCATTGGTAGACACAAGTCCATTTGGGAAGCCATCCAATTAAACCATTTGAAAAGGACATACTTGGCATTTGATTGGCTGTCTGTCATTGTTGTTTTCAAGTCATGTCCTGTATCGGCACACCTTCAACACCTGTAGCTACTGTATCATTATGACGCTGACTGGTCAGATCTATCACAGGTTCACACTGCATAAAAATGCCCTATCATATATTAGTAGTATAATATTAGTTATGAGATTGATTATCATTAAAACAATCAAATTTGGCTGCCAGTGCAGTAAGTGAAATTCACTTGATAAGAGTTCATAAATTAAGTGCACATTTACTTAAATTAAGTCACTGGATAAGCCATTTATATTAAAAAAACAAGATTATCACACTAAATTAGATGTCGTTTTTGCAGTGCTGTTCTGCTGACTTTAAGCACAATTATATTTGACAGTCGATAAGGCTGACATTTGCTGGTCAACTGAATTGTGCGAGCCCTAACTTATACATGTTAAGGGTTTATACTCCATGTTCTCAATGGCTATTCGTTTGCTATACAGTAGGCGGAACTATTAGTTACTATCTCGCGTCACATTGCATAGTTCAATGTACAGTACAACACTGCAAATGGATAATGAAATATGTTTGTGCTATTAAAGGCATCGGCGGGACGCTGATCGCGGGTGACAATACAGGACAGCTTTAGTTGAAGCAGAACTAATCGCACAGGCAAGCCGGTGTTACGTCAGTGTGTTTGAGTGACAGCTTCAGCTACAGACTGTGGTCCTGATTACCACTTGATACTCCTCTAGCAGGCAAGACTGTTTAAAGCCTTGATACGGCTGACAATTAAAGCCCACACCAACAGGCTGGGCTGTACAGATTGAGTGTGGATGACATTGGTGTGTTTCTGTACCACATATAAACTACAGTAGATCCTGTTATGAGATGTTTATCTCTCTCTTTCTCTCTTCCTCTGAGGTCACTACAGATAATATAACATGGTTGGGCGCTGGGTGGGTATCTGGGAGAGGAATTAGCGAACATGAAACCACTTCAGGAATTCCAGTTTCATTATTGTGCTTGTGTTTCTATGAAATTAAATGTGGTTTCAGTATGGAAGGTTTTGTCAAAGCCCTAGTCCGTTGATTAATGAGATGTGTGCGTAATTCACATGGGTGTGTGTTTTGTCCAAACGTGTGTGCATTCATACACAACAGTGACCTTTTTTTACAAGTAGCTCTTTAATCTGAGAAATTTCTTTGGAATTTGGAATTCCTCACTGTAGATACAGAATATTTAAAAGTATAATTTAAATTTTAGAAAAATACTTTGTTCTATTATATTTTAGGTACTTCTACTTCCAGTTGTGCTATAGCAGGGCTTTTCAACTCCGGTCCTGGAGGGCCGCACCCTGCATGTTTTAGACCTGTCCCTGCTCCAACACACCTGATTCAAATGAATCGGTCGTTACCAGGCTTCTAACAACCTTGAATCAGGCAGGGAGAGATCTAAAACATGCAAGGTGCGGGCCACCGGAGTTTAATAGCCCTGTGCTATAGTGTCCAGGGCTAATTAAGGGATCATCTTCTTATAGCTCGATAAAATGGATGCACCAGATTTTTGGATTTGCTTACTTCACTTTAATTTGGGCCCTTGGTCCGGGTCAGAGAAAGCATAGGGTACTTGTGGAATTTCTAAAGTAAAAAAAAAATTAATTAATATTCTAAACAACTCCTCTGTTGAAAACTGCCACCGTTCCCAGCCACATGGGTGGTCTTTTCAGATGCTAAATAAATCACAAAGACAGAGAAAGAGAGACATCAAGTACGAGTGAGAGTGAGCGAGGCTGACATGAATGGAGAGAAAAATTAGAAAAGAAATAGCGTATCTGCCAAACCGCCACGTTGGAAACACGAGGATGGCCACAGCATGCGAGCATAAACAGATAAATGAGAGAAAGAATGCATGTGGGAAAGAGTGTTGACAGACACAAACGAAAGTTTGATTGGGTTCTAATTGTTCTGGTTTTTTGTTCTAATTGTGTGTGTGCATGAGAGAGAGAGAGAGAGAGAGAGAGAGAAAGAGAGCCACAGCAGCACCAGCAACATGCCCTGATGGAACAATGCCTCTAATTGCTTTACTGTTGCTCTCTCTGTATATGAGAAGATGAAAAACCACATACTGTATGTCCATTATAAAAACAACAACAATGGAAACACTTTTTTTTTTTTTTGTTAATTAGGTAACATCTGTGGGCAAAAACTATGAGTGTTGCAATATGATGCTCCTGGGTCATTTTTACCTGTATTCTGACTAGATTATCAAATGCATTACCAAAATACATTAAGGGGGTAGATTTGCTCATACACATACAGTATAATAGTACTGAAATGTATTTAGAAATGTATATTTGACCTCACTGTAACCCCACTACCCGGGCCACCACCAAAGTATGCTCTTTAGAACCATTCGTAGTGTTTCGTAGTGTGTGCACATTAGTGTATTTGTTTAGTGATTTACCGCTATATATAAACTTAATGGTTCACAATATACTTCGGTTGCTTCGGAAACTGATTCGAAAACACATTTGATAGACCATTTATTTTCTCATCTTTAGTGTTAAGACCAGCATGATTTACTGTGACATGAATTAATCAGTGAGCTGCAAGAAATTAGAAAAAAAATATCATTAGCAATTTAATTGTATTATAGATGTGTTTTATACTGTATACGTGGACAATTGATTATATTGTAGCATTATTAGAGGTCAAAATACATGACATGACAGTAATATATCCTGTGATAGTAACCATTTCTACAGGGCATGAAAGGAAGGAAGGAAGGATTAAACAAAACAAATTACAGAAAAATGTACATACACCTTGGTGGGAGATTGAGAGTAGGATCTATAGCCATGTGTGTGTGAGGATCCTGCACTGCTGAGGGGTTAGTGGTGGCTAGGGGGCGTGTCTACTCCTGCTGACACAGGCATGCCAAGGTGGAGACTTGTGCCACTGCCCTCTACCACCAAACACACCTGACTCCAATCACTAATCACCCACCATATATAACACCCAGCCCAACAGTCAGTCACTGTCAGATCGTTCCAGTAGCTACATGCTAAACGCTCCTGACTTTGCCTGCCTATCTATCTACCTACCTGACTACTGCCTGCCTGCCTGCCTGCCTGACTACTGCCTGCCTGTCTGCCTGTCTGCCTGCCTGCCTGCCTACCTGACTACCTACCTACCTACCTACCTACCTACCTGACTATCTACCTACCTGACTACTGCCTGCCTGCCTATCCGCCTGCCTATCCCTCTGCCTGTCTACCTACCTGCTATTTTCTTGTTGTAAAATTAAAATATTGACATAAAATCCTATTGTCTAAAGCCTGTCCCTCTGGGGGTTTACACTCACCTGCGCAGAGCGTAACAGTGTGTTTATATTCTGAACATGACATGTGTTCAGCTCATGTGAGGTTGGGCGGGATGCTCTCTTCAGTATGTGTCTAACTTTCAGTGATGTCACACACCCACCCACATCAATAAATAACCCCATGGTGTTATCACACCCCAGCCTTCAAACGGTATTTTAAGGGAGAGAGCCTGCAAAGAATAAGCACATGTATGGGAAGATTGGAGAATCTAGGATCACTTCCAATGCACCTGCAGGTGATATTCTTCCCACATAACTGATTACATCAGTTATATACTGCACTGTAGTCAGACTAGCTGTTTGAATATTTGATTAATTGATTTGGCAATGTTTGAGGAAAATTTTATTTAATTTATAATTTCACCTTCATTTTGTTATATTTTTATTAATTTATTTTTGTAAATAAATTATAATAAGTGACATACATATATCTGAAACACAGTAAAGAGCATTATATATGAATAAAGGTTAAAATGACAAGATATATTTATCCTAAAGAACTGACAGGTGGAAGAGCTGGTAAACTGGATAGATAAGTCTAGGGAGGTGTTTTCCTGGAAGAGTACAGTGAAACAAATACTAATATTCCATCACCTTAATTAATTAATGAATTCATGTATTGGTTCCAGTTCCACTTATATAACCAGATAACCATGAAGTAAAAAAAATGTAATGTGTGGCAGGGGCAGGGCTTGAAAACTGTGAGATGGTATTTATAAAATTTAGAGCTGTATGTTGTAATCTGTTAAGAGTGACTCAGGTTACAAACCAGTTGCAACCTGTTATGTTATTAGTTCATTAAAGTGTTATTTTTTTAAATGTGTGTCCATACGTCAGGCCTTCAAGGATGTCTATGACGTGATGAGAGCATGCTAATGATAAGGGCTGCATGACAAGCTCAGCACACAGAACAGTTTGGCAAAGAAAATTTTGAAGAACGATTTTCAGAACCATTCAGAGAAAATTTGGGAAAATGTTCATTTGAATACCATGAATACCGAACAAAATCCGATACTTCTACACAGCCCTGGCTCCATACTGTAGGAACATAAACAAAGTGGTGAACACCGCTCACTAGGGTTGGGCCGATAGACGATGCCATCGTTCATCGCTGATGGCTGATGTGCATCCCAATGTTTTGCAGCATCGTGATAAAAAAAAAACTACAAAAAAAAACAAAGTGGTGAAAAAGTGTCAAAGCAGCATTCAGACAAAGATATAAATATCTAGTGAAACACTGCTTAATACGCTTTTTCCGAGGCTCACCGAATTGTTGTGATAAGGATCACTTTACTTCTCTTCTTCCTCTCTCTCTCTCTCTCTCTCTCTCTCTCTCTCTCTATAACTGCATGTTCATGAGGATGACATGAGTGTCTGTCTGTCTGTCTGTTGTAGCACAATGCTACAGTATATCCTTTACAACCAGGTTGTGGGTGTGCTGCTTAGTGTCAGAACTCTTAACTATTCTCTCTCTCTCTCTCTCTCTCTCTCTCTCTCTCTCTCTCTAACACACACACACACAGATGCAAAATACACTCGTGCCTTGGCTAAAAGGGTCTAGCTGCAGAAGGGCACTCTCAGGCCTGTGGGCGAGGCTTGGGAATTGTTGCGCTGAAATTAGTATAATTCAGGCCTGAGAGTGCCCCTGCCTGAGAGTGCCCTTCTGCAGCTAGATCCTTCTCTCCTTGGCTGTATCTGGCAATCATGCAATCAATGCATTACGCTAATGTAATGCTAACAACAGCAAAACTAAACAACTTTATACTTTAATGCTTGTGCTCACTCATTTTGCTGTAGCCTATGGTTGGTTGTTCACAACTGCCATTCAGTTGGACTTTTACTTACGCCGTGCCGTCCAGAAAGTGTTTGCCGTCTACCATCTGCCGTATTCCATGTGAATAAGTCCTGCTTTCCCCTTAAGAAACATTCCCCTTGAGTGAAGCACTTAAGCTCCAATTGATCCACTGTAGAGGAGGTGCTCAGTGGCCATCATTTAAAGATTGTGGTTGCTTTGGCCAGTACATACAGTACTGTACCTAGCCTTGGACACATCAACAGGACAGAGTTTTCCTGCACAAATAATTTGGATGTCTGGATCTTGTGATTATGATTTTACATAATCAGATCACTTGGCTTGATCTTAGATAGATAATTAAATACCAAAATATGCACACTTTAAAATCTCCTCTCCGATTTTTCTAGTTACAGTTACAGTGCAAAATCAAGCATACTGTAAATGTACTGATCCTAATGAATACGGTATATCGGTGTGAAATTGCTGGGTAACAGGTAGTCTGCAGTATAGAAATAAACATGTTTGTTAGCATAAATCCATTAAGGGAACTCCTACAATGAAACTACCCCTCTAAAATAAGTTAAGATCTTACGATCCATAACTCAAGCCAATTTGTCTAACGTCAGATAGTCACAGATGCACCCACACATGCGCCCGCACGCATGCACACCGATAGAGATGGACATTTGGCCAGAACATTTCTACGCTAATCTTTCTCATGTCTCACTCATCAACATAACCCAGGAAAGACGATAGGGGGCTCAAATGAGGGTCAACCAGTGGAGATACACCAAAAAGATGAAGGGAGTGGGGGGTGGGGGGTTATTAGTAAAGAAAATGTGAGAGTGAGGGGAGGGGGTCCTAACATCGCCTCGGAAAGACACCGTCCCTGGCGTATGAGCATTGCGCATATTGTAGCAATCTCATCCCATTGACACTAATAGTATCCCGCTGTTCCTTCTCTCCACGCTCTGCCTCTATCTCGCCTATTGTATCCCACGGTCTCCTACACAACAACGCGGTCTGCCCAATGCAAACTAGGATGTGTAGACATGCTCGTTTGTACAATACAATTAGCAAAACAATAGCAGCATATATTAGCAAACAATGACATGCTGGTGGGAGTAGTAAAACCTGGGAGCCCGCAGCTCGTTAAGTCTGTTAGCTAGCGCCTCCTGCTAAACTGTGGCAGGGTTAGCCTCAACGAGCCCCTCTAGCGACATGCATGCTACATGCATATTTGATCTCCTCGTGGCCCACAGAAAGGAACGTGCGAAAAGGAGACTGCTAGCTGGGCCTAGGTCAGCTGTCAGAACAACGTCAACTCCACCGCTCAGTGTTTTGTTGGACGTATGGTAACCGGGGGGGGGCATATGATGGGGGAGGGGGGGAGTGTTCAGAGGTGAACGGTCCCTATTCCCCCTTCCCCTCTCGACCGGCCACTTCCTGGAGCTCTCCGTTCCTCAGCCATGAAAGCCCCAGTGATCTGGAGTGGAAACTGGAGCTCTCATCTCCACGCTGCATGTTGTGTTGGGATGTCCTGGCCTCATTATCCCCCTCCTTACCCACCATCCCCACCACCCATTTATCCCCCTCATTACGCCCTACTCCCCCCTAGCCCCCACCTCTGTATCCCTGACAGAAGAATCGCTCCTATGAATTGGTCTGCCTCCATATCTCCATGTGTCTCTATTAGTCTGTTCTGTTTTTCCATTTCTCTCTCTCTCTCTCTCTCTCTCGCTCCCTCTCTCTCTATGTAACAACAAGCCTCCCTACACCAACGCACACACGCACACACACACCACACGCGCACGCACGCATGTGCACACACACATTCCTCAACCGCTCCTTTGTAATAATTTGTGATTGACAACAGGCATTGGGAAAGGCAAGGTGTGTACGTGTGTGTGTGTGTGTGTGTGTGTGTGTGTGCATGTGTGCGCTGGGGCGAGGGGGAGGGGGATTATCAGGGGGCTGGACAGGACAGTCAGAGACTCGTAAACCATTTGCAATATTCTTTTGTTCTAAGATTACTTTCCAAAAAGTCACACTTGACTGTGGAACCTCCCCACCAGTAAACCCACCAGTAAACCCACCAGCTCACCAACCAGTTCACCCACCACCAGTTCACCCACCACCAGTTGACCCACCGGTTCAGCTGTATCAGACTGCATAACTGCAGCCATAAAGCAGTTCCAGGCTGGGCTGGCAGGCCAGGCAGATGGAAAGCCTGCTGGGTTGATTAAAGCGACCTCGTTTGGGAGCCTGTCAGACAGTGTGGTGACTTGTCTTGCTCCTGACATGGAAAATAAAAGCCAGCCTGACAGCCATCAGCAGGAACACCAGTCATTAATCACAACTGTCACCCTACTGTCTGTTGCAGCCTCTCAGCCCCTGTTCATTATGAGAGGACGTACAGTAACACCGACTCACTGCAGTAGGCATATATCCTAACAGTACCACAGAAAAACAGGACTTTAAGGTATTCAAGAACTAAAATATAAGCAGAGTGAAAATGTTTCTGGTCTGTTCATGGGAAATGACACAAACAATGCATTTAGCATGTTAAAGGCACATGCGCTCACATGCTCTGGAAGGTGTTTTGGACACAGGTGATCGCCAACTGGCTATTTCACTTAGAAAAGTGTCCAAGGAATTTCCTTAAATACGCCGTTATACATTCAATTCCAAACAAATGTTTTGTGTAGCGTTTCAACAGAGCCAGCATGAGGCTGAGCGAGTGCCGCCGAGTGCCAGCCTTTGCTAACTGAGATATCTGAGAGTGTTGAATGTTATGAGACCGATGCCAATCACCCTCTTAGGGCACTTTGAGCTGGTGCCTTCTGGGCATTACTTCAGAACATATAAACCCAAAAAGTAAAACAAGAACCTCCTGTACATAATCTGTAAAGCTGCAGGCACAGTGTACATTTGGCTAAATGTAATTCAGTAGAGACCCATGATGCTGGTGACAGACCTAGCTTCACACACACACACACACACAATGTACTGCGCCATGCTGAGTGTCATTAATCAATGTCAGGCCTCCCATCTCTCCTCCATACATCGCACAATGCCATCCATCCTTCACTGTCCCTTCACATCTTTCCCAGCCACTCATCTGTCAATCAGTGGCAGGCTGTGTCCTTCTATCTGTCCATTATCTGTCTGTCAAAGCTGTGATGTTATCATGTACTGTAACATGCCAAAGCAAACCTTTGCCAAAGGTCTGATGCATTCTGATGCATCTGTTGAAATACAAATGAACCAAAAGGACCAAATTGTCACCAAAAGTCAGCATAGGCCATGCTCTCCAAATTGTGATTTCATTTGAGTATTATTATTTTATATTTTATATTTGATTGGGTTTCCCCCGGCAGAGCTGGTTAATGTGGGAAGTGGGAGAGGGGAGTTTGGGGTCCTCTGCTGGAGCTGCTGCCCCCGCGACCCGACCACGGATAAGCGGTTGATGATGGATGGATAATTTGATGCTTTGCCAGGAATTACATATGGAATATTATGCTCAGATACAATACAGTTCTCCTTCCAGGTATATTGTAAAATAAATCTCCCTGTTCTATTCCCTATATTGGAGAAAACATGATCTGTTAGCCTCAAATGCATGGGAACAACCCAACTCTGGTTGATATGCTGTTCAATTAGGTGCCCCACAAAACACAGAGAGCATTAAACTATAGCACAACGCTAAAAAATGTAAGATGGATACAACCCACACAATCCTCTGTGGCGTCAGGACTGCCCTATACCCAGCCTTTTCAAAACTCCAGCTTAATATGATGCACGCACGTACTGTACATGCTACGCAACTGCATTTAACCACATTTAGTTCCTCTCCAGGCGCACACTTTGGCTGCATGTGTCACTTTGGACCCACTAGTCCTCCGTAGGCCACAGGCACTCTATGAGCTCTAACAAGGTGCGTGAGGGCATTTAGAGTTCTTTCTGGTGTGTGAGAGTGGACAGGCTAAGACCCCGGGAAGCATTAGCTTGTCTTTTCCCTGCCTGAGGTACAGCATGCATCAGCAGTATCCCTCCAGAGGGTGAATTAGAGCTTGGCACAGTTTGATCGGGACAAAGGACTGGTGGGATCAAGGATAAGTAAGCAGGAGTCACGCAGGAGGGAAGGACTTGAGAGATTACGTTAAGTACTGGATTGCTCTGCCATTGACTTATTACACTTTATGAAGTAAAGCAACATGAAGCAACGTATCGCCAGTCTATTGAGTTGCAGCCATGAGGGAACTATGCCAGGTTAGGTGAGTGTATGTTGCTGAGCTAGTGTGTTGAGCAGCTCTGCATCCTTTTTATTTGAGTTGTTCAAGTAATATTTTTATATTTGTATTTCATGATTATGTAGTGTTTCTTGAAAATAACTATTGAATAACGTGTTATTAAAAAGTACTTAAGGGATATTTGTACTGAATGAAAAAAACATGTTTGATTAAATCAGACAGTACCAATGCATTTGTAATTGAGGTTCAAAGCCAAACGGTAATACCCAAGAGGTCATTTATTTCTAGTTTGATGGTGCCAATAAACACTGCTTATCCCCGCAGGCCCTGGAATAAGACATTGAGGTAACATTTGACAGTTTGGATTGTTTTATCAAGAAAATAGGGGAACGTTTAAATGGAACAGAACATTATAATTCACAAAAAACATTCCAGGATATAGGCCAGATGAGATACAAGGCTGCATGTATTTTGTTTGTGTGTGTGTCTTTGTATACACCCAAGACTAGAGTGCATTCAGTAGATGGATATTATTCGGATCAGTGACTGCTTCTCTCTGCTTAAACAGTGTTTCACAGTCCTCGTACGATAGAGTTTCATATCTCCAATCTGTGGCGAACAATGCTCTGCCAATAATAGCATTCACATGAGCCTTGATACAAGCCCCAGTGTGTGCCAAGGCCTAATTCTAATTACGGGAAACCTCATTTTCCAACTGCTTTATCAACCTTAATTGCCTCCATTTCAAACCCGTTGTCAAAGTTGAGCAACACTTGGAGCTTTGTGGAATGTAGATCAGTAGCCATAGTTGTCCATTCAGAAGTACAGGATAGTCCTACTTTTAGTTAAGCAATAGAAACAAATTACCTTACTTCACAAAATATGTTTGTGATTTAGTGAGATTATGTTGTTGCAGTAATTATTTTTTCAGTGGAAAATGGACATGTAGTTGTACGAATCGTTTTACTGACAATGACCAAAAAGAGAGCTAATTGTATTTTTTTCCACACATAAAAACAACAATAAACTGCTGAGGAAGGTGCAGGCACGTAGAATAAACATGAATTATACTGTACAATGCCTACCAATTTGGAAGATATGATTAAGCCTTTAGAGGATCATGTTGCTGTCATTAGGCCCATCATGGAATACAGCATTAGCCGTGGACCATGGAGGGAAATTGCAGGCTGATATCTAAATGAGACCTTGCGGGAGACCAGAAGGTAGAGGAATCCTGGGAATACAAAATTACAGAGAAAGAGATGTACGTAGGAAAATGGAAGAAGAAAAAAGTAATCCACGAAATGTGGAAAAACAGTGAGAGAAATGCAATGTTTTCGTCATAGTCACAGACTGCAAATAGTGATACTCTTTGCAGAGAGCTCTTTCTGAAATGTAATCTCCTTCTGAGTAGAAAAGGAGATGGGATGACCCGAATAGCGAGTGTGCTTTCAACCTGCGAGCCTTAGCTTCACATCTCTGTGACCACCAAAGGCCTTCTGAAGCCTGGCTATAACAGCTGATGAGGTGTCTATGAGCTGGACTCGGACAGAGAGCGAGGGGAAAGGGTGGATTAGAACAAAAGATCAAAGTTAGACCCAAACCGGATAGCTCCCCTTAAACCTCACCATCCTATTAGGACTATGACTTTTGTCATCTATTCTCATGGACTGTTTTATAGCTCTGTTTTTGTCTGTAGAGGTTTTCCCCATGGTATGGCAGCCTGACAATGATCTTCATTAGAAATTAAATAACATACTGTACATATCATTTCAACAATAAAAATAATATAATATCCACCTGCTTGTTTACTTTACGAAACTTGCCGCCACTGCATTCATTGGCAACATATTTATTGGCAACATAGCATCACCAGTTGGCTAAACACAGATAAAAACAACGTGCCATTTATTGACCCACATATTTAGCTACAGTATTGTAATTAATAGCTGCACATAACACCAGTATGGTAGACACATCTTAATAAAGCCACACTAAATACATATAGTTTTAGGGTTTAGGTTTAGGTTGTATTCATTTATCCACTCTAGCAAACATAAGATGATGTGCGTGTTTGTGTGTGTGTTTACTTTTATCTGGCTGACGATTGTATAGCTTTAAGACCTCAACAATAGCATTTAACATCTGGTCATGACTAGACCAGTGGAAAAGCATAGAATCACACCAGCCAGACACCGGTGTCTACCTGATATACATGCATTATGTATTTGACATGTGCAAAATGGACGATGAGTAGCATGGTGAACATGCTATGCAACTACTGTACAGTACCATGTGACATGTGTAAATGGACATTATAACAAGACAGATGAGGAACATTGTGGTTGAGAGTGTGTGTGTGTGTGCGTGTGTGTGTGTGTGTGTGTGCGTGCGTGCGTGCGTGTGTGTTGTATTGAAATCCTGAAAACAAAACCACACATTCAGTTTTCTCCCTGAACTTGGCATGTGATCATGGACACAGAAAAGCTACATAGAGTCATGTACGCCCACACTCTGGGCTGTGTTTGGTAATTAGGGCTAAAGTCTCTAGTGCAATGATGGGGTGTTAAGCCTGCTTAGGCCACAGGGAAAACCACGTCTCTTTATAGGTTTATGCATGAGGGTCAACACCAAACTAAATGTTACACTCCACTTCTCAAACGGCTGCACACATGCACACACACACACACGCACGCACACACATACACACACTATAGCTATATTTAGCCACACATTTTGGAAATGATGTAAAGACCAATGGCATCAGTATGTTTAATGCAGATGCATGTTAACATTGCTCTTCATAGAAAAAGCACATGCTTGGGAGTAATTCTGTTCCGCAGGTGTGCACTCTGCACACGCTGTGTGAGCCAAAGAGATCCATTGGAGCGTCTGCTGACGCTGCTGTGACGTGACGTGCGTCGGACAACAGAGACGATGAGTAAATCCAGTTCCTTCTCTCTTCCCCCCTCCCCTCAGGGACCGCAAACAGATGAACCCATCAGGCAAGGGAGTTGGATGCAAGGCTACATACAACATCTGGTGGATATTTTCTCTGCTTTTTTATTTACTTCCACCCCCCCCATCCCAGTTATTCCTTCCCCGCCATGAACATTTTAACAACATCTATCTATCTTTTGGGATGCGTTGGTCCATATCGCTTTAGTTTGCACTGGTGGTGGGGTTCACGTTTCATTTGAGTTAGCCGCACATCTGCAAGCCTGGAGCTACTTTACACTTATTCTGTATAGATGTGTGTGGGAACGTGCCATGCACTCTGCATTCAAACACAATACAGTATATATACTTTAGCTGGATAGCATATCATACCAAGGTATACTATACTACTATACTACAATACAGTATATACTGTATATATATGTACAGTATTTAGAGCTCACCTGTTGGTACTGTCAGTGTTGGAACCAACTGAAACACTTGTTTTGTTGCCAGGCATCAACAAAAAAAAAAAAAAGAGATACAAAATAACATAAAAAGCACACCCAGTACAGTAAGCTTAACTTTCATTTTTTCACATATAACACACTCACTTTTAACCTCTTCTCTCCCCTTCGTTATCTTATACTGATTTACAATGTTCAATTTGTTACTTTAGCAGACAATTGGATACTTATTTACCTTTTATCTGCCCTCAGTAAGTGGGACTGACCCTAACCCTAACTGTGGGCCTTGATTTCCCACTTCATCACAGCACACACCCTTTTCTACACAGGCATTATGTCAGTGTACCACTGGACACGAGGCCCCAACATCCCCATAGCGTCCTATACAAGCCAACGAGGGAAGCAGGCTGTCTACCTGCATATCTGAAACTTGACCAGACATTATAGGAACCTAGATAATAATAGACCAGCTCCATATAGGGTTTAGTTGGTCACATTCATCACAAATGGATGTAGGCTAAAGGAAAGCATAGTGAGCAAGCTTTCCAGTGTCTCTCAGGAGCAATATGTGTGTTAATACTGGTCCTCATGAAGTGCCACCATAATACACGTCCTTGTGACTGCTGATGGAAACACTGCTCTCATCAAAGTTCTAGAAGTGGACCCACTCTAACAAGTCAAATGCTTCAGTAGAATTATAATACAACCACAGGGAAACATTGCAAGGGTTACTCGAAGGTTCCCATCATAACAGTAGAACTGGACTAACGAGTTTAAGGGAGATTCCTCCAGTATTTAATGGGAGATCCCTGCAAGGGTTCTTGGAAGGACCCCATAATGACCATGTGAAAATACTGCCTAAAACTACTTCGGTGGATTCTAGTTTAGCTTTATAATTTATTTTAGCTTTATGCTTTAGCTGTGAGCTAAATTGGTCCCCTCTTCCTTCGCCCCTTAAAAAAACATGTTTGGGAGTGTAGGCCATTTCCCCACTTGTATAGTACATAACAGGCTCCGTCGTCAGCCATAAACATCTCATTTCATGGGTGGGTGGGTGTGGTTGAGGGCTCTGAGGGTGCTGAGTGTTGCCTGCTTCATATTTTCCAACTTGGAGAAAACAAGTCTATTTGTAAACGTCACTACAGGACCAGAACGTACCTTCGCCTCAGAAGCTAGTTAGTACAGTACATTAGTGGCTGTTAGGTGCAAGTGTGCACGTGTGTAAGTGCATGTCCAAAAGTGTGTGTGTGCGTGTGTGTTTGTGCGTAAGCCCATTCAGTGGCTGGCCAGCTTGTCCCAGTTGATTTGTACGTCACGCAGTTGGTTGGCTGGTAAGCTACATTATTACCAACTTGGCTCTGCACAGTTGGCCAAAAAATGGATCTAGTTTTAAATAGTCAGACCATTAAAAATTGTTCCTGATGCATTTTCCCAGAAACCTGCAGAAATGTCACAGAAGACATTACAGGTCGCACACACACGCGTTTACAAGGACACATTGTGTACATCCACTGTGTTCCTTTCCCCAACTGCCCCTGAACTCTTGCATCACTCATTATCAAATGACCGTTTAGCGATGCACGAGACGGCGGCACCGGCATTGTGGGAATGAACCTCACAAACGCCATTGTGTCACTTTTCCATCAGGGGTTAGTCCAAGTGGTGGGCATGCAACCCTTAGCCAGAACTTTGAGGTCGTCCACACGCTGTCAGCGCTCATGCTCCGGACAGACCGGCACCTGAACCAAAACTATGCCAAATCTCCCGCTTCTTACTTTTCCACTTCAGCTCCGTTTATGTCAACCTTTGTCACCACTAAGGAAGCAGCCCATGTATTGATGTGTTCAATATAAACTACCACATACCATTTGGTGGTGGCTTTAGCCTAAAGTACACTTGAGTACAGTGTGTGTTCATTAGGTGCGGGCGCCGCCGGTGGGAAACAAATCCACAAAGCTGGCAATGTCAGCGCTGTCTTTAACCTATACAGGACCTCAAACAGTACCGTGCCCTGCAGTCAGAGGCCGCTTCAGATCTGCTCATTTGAAGCTACTGGTCAAAGTCAGTTTGTTATATTGAGGAGAGCGAGAAGGAAAAGTGACGGGCAAGTCCATAGCGAAGGTGTTGCCAAGCTGGCGCTCACTTGCCGACTGTGGCCTGTTGCTGACCCAAGGGGGATAGCAAGATGGCCAGAGACAGATGAAAGTGACTCACGGGCATTGTCTGTGGCATGGGGCGAGAGACTGTGCAGTCGCTGTGCGCTGGTGTCAGGTCAGTGATGTGGAAACTATATGGTGCAATGTGTCTCATGCGTCATGGACTATGTGGACCAGCATGGGAGTGAATACCCTGCAGACATTATAATGTATCACAGGCAATTTTGGGAGGATGGTACAGAGGTGCATTGACTTGGCATCTGCACTGATTGAAGACATACAGTACTTCACTAAAGGTTTCGTAATAAACGTAGCGAGAAATGTGACCAACCCACTCCTGTACTCTCTGACTCAACGCACACATTCTCCCATGACCATTTCCAAACTTGATCTCATCTTAGTTGACAGTATCCCTGAAAAGTGAATGATCACTACAAAGAGATTCATATTGGTTTAACCTCTGCCTGAAATGCTATACTGTATGAATGCAATTATAACTTTATAACCTTTGCTTTAGTGTTACATATGTCTACTCTCAATAATCATATCCGTTGTTGACCAATTGCGAGTGTTCAATATATTGTTTTTGCAAAATTCACCTTAATAATAAATCACCCAATTATTTTGTGCTGCTTCACATTGAAGAGCATCGGTTCAAGTAGAAGTATACCATTCGCATTGAAAGTCACCTTTTGACCTGAGCGTTAACACCAGGATGGGCAAAAATAGATTATGACAGCTATGGTGGCGCTGATTATGCAAAAAAGACTTGTGACATTGTTTATAGGGTGGGAAAAAGCAATATGTCAGCAAGAGGATGGAAAACACATGAGAAAGGTTTCCATTTATACAGTTATTATTACGTTCATCCTCATTCTTCTCCGTCTGCCATTTAAAAAGCTGGCTGTATGTAAAGGCATCTCATATATCTTGATGATGAAGGTGACTTTGCAGAACAAAGGTCTGATGCCAAGATGCTCTGGAATGACAGCCAGACTGACCCAGAGGGACAGCTAGACAGATAGTCATTCTGCCCACGCTTACACCTTGTCCCTCAGAGAGGCTAAGGTTTCTGGGAAAATCCCACTACACTTGCAGCGCCGTCAGAGACGCCAACAGTTGGCATCGCTATGCGAATGTATGACAGAGAAAGAGATCGCAAGACAGAGTGTTTGGATATTGGATTTTATCATTATTATTTATCCAGGGCAGAGACACTGAGGTTTCCATGGAAAAAAAGAACCTTTACTTTCTCATCCATCCCAAGAGTTCTACATCAGTACCGCACATGTGCATTTGCTCAAGGGCATTCAGACAGTTATTGGTGGCGAAGAGGAGAGCGGTATCTGCTCTGATTTGCTCAGATTCAAACTTGGGTACAGTCTCAGCCCTGAAGGTACTGTGCTGTACTGTATGCTCACCTTAAACCAGAACATGCAATACCTTCAGCCCTGAAGGAACTGTATGTTCACCTCAGATCAGTTTCACTGTGCACGTGTGTGTGTGTGGGCAGGCAAGGAGAGGAGATGGGTCACAAGTATCTCTATAATATCCTCCTTCTTACCTTCTCCAACCCCCTCCCCCCCCCCCCTTCCCACATGATGTGAGAGGGCACATCAGTCAGTGAAGACACCTCCCTGGCAAACGACAGCTTCCGAATGTCACTCAGTTTCAGCAGCACCTCATTGACCAAATATCAAGTCCAGAGAACAAAGACAATACGAGCCGAGCCAGAGGGAATCATGTGTCGGAGAGAAGCGGTTATTTCTCCATTTGCATTGATTTCTACTGGCGTCCGTAAAAACATCACGTAGTAAGCAGGCAGACACACCCCGGCATTTAATCTGAGGGGAGGTTCTCATTTAGAAGGGAACTCCAAACAAATGCAACAATAGTATTTATTGTCACGCTGGCTCAAACACACCCACACACCCGTGGCGATGAGCAGGGCATTCAGTGGAACATCCCGCCACTAAGCACAAACCCCATTTGGCTGCTTATGAACCTAAGTGGTGCTCATATTGGGACATGGCTCCACTCCCCACTCCCTCAACACTTTACACTCTTTCCATCTTTCTTGGATGGAGCGATAAAGTGAAAGAACGGGACACGAGAGAAATGGAGAAAGGTTTTCTTGTTGTTGCTAATGCGTACAAGTACACTTAAACGTCCCCCCCGAGTGTGTTTCGTACCGCTCCGTAATTGATTTTCTTGGATCTGTCCTCCGCCTTTGCCTTTCATACGTGTGAACAATAAATGTTAGTGGCTGCCCAGCAATCTGGACCCTTCTGGCTGGCACCAAACGTCCATCATCGAACTGGCAGAGCGGCGGCTTAATGCTCAGCGCGGTCTGGGTTGAAGGCCCACGGTTGTTAGTGGTTAGCCCTGTGCTCTCTATGGCTCCCATGGCTCTCTGGTCACACTGCCAACCTCCCATGATTTTGCATGAAGTTTCCGGCGGTATGACGCAGGAATGATCAGTTACAAATATAGCGCACCAGTAAAATGTTGCTGTGAGAAGTTACTCTATTAATTGTTGTGGGACAACATGCTTGAGGGAAAAGAGGTACTGTTAAATGTGCTGTTAAATGTGTTTTGATACAGTACAGCAGTCGCCAATGTAATTATATCCCTACATCAACATGTCAAAACACACTACTGTCCTTTACCAGACAACAGGGGGTTCAAGAAGTGTTGAAATTTAATTTCTTTTGGAGTCAAGTCAAAGGAGTTCACCCACCATGTATGTGGGACTACAACACCTAAATCTGTACAATGCTGTTAACTATACAACATTTATGAATTATATATTAGTTTATTTATTTATTATCTATTAACATTTATATATTATATTTGCTGTATGTTTTCTCACCATGTATTGGCTTTGACTGCACTCTGTAAATCATTTACTGTCAAGGGCTATGTCAATGAATTATCCATTTGTAATTGCTCTACCTCCAGTCAAAAAAAGAGGGTACTAGCTTACAAGTGTAGCGGTACACACTAGCAGAGAACAGTGGGAAATAAACAACATTGAACCCTGTCCTGGATAAAATACACACCAGGGTTACACAACTCTCTGCTCTGAACTGACGGCTAAAATACTTCCTCTTCTTCCCCTTGGAGGGAGGGGTGGGGGGGGAAGGGGTGGGGGCGCAAATCAGGCTTATCTCTCGCCTAACAAACTCCCATATCGCTCTCTCTCTCTCTCTCTCTCAGAGTCTTCCATCTGTGAGCAGTACTGTATAGAGGCAAGGTGAATAACACAGTATAATGAAGTCATGCGTCTTTTAGAGAGCTGGTTTTTCAAGTGGAGGCAGGCCAACATGCTATTATTGTCACTTTTATTTTTATGACTATTTATGTTTATTATCTTAAAAATAGTGTTTGTATATACAATTACCATACACCATACAATTACCATACAATTACCAGTGGCATGTTGTACGGCCAATATACTGCCAGTATATTGTACAGTAGACTGTCCCAACATGAACCCAGAGGACCCCATATGCTCCTACCTTATCATTAAATTCAAGGAGCAAAATATGTGCTTGCCCACGCTCCCTAAAGTTGTTTCCAATGGTTTCCCTATAGTTCTGGCTGCTATGCCAATACAGCTTTCTTATTTGGGGGGGGGGGGGGGGGGGGGGGGGGGGGGGGGGGGGGGGGGGGGGGGGGGGGGGGGGGGGGG
>JAODUH010021937.1:0-50771 GCA_027564835.1 Typhlichthys subterraneus
CTGTTTATAATGTGAGTGCAATAAAAATACATTGTTCATAAAATCAATGAATAATTGTGATAAATAATCGCGATCTCGTTATTGATCAAAATAATCGGGATTAGCATTTTGGCCATAATCGTGCAGCCCTAGATTAACTACAATCAAATTCATATATTTATATATATATATATATATATTTTTTTTTTTATAGCCTTATTTCTCCGCTGTGAAGCTAAGAGATGAGTGTGAAATTAATTTCGGGGTTCTAATTTGAAAATGAGCGTTCCCTGCTTTCTCTGCTCTGCTGTGGCCCAATTTAAATTGCTGCAGTAATGGGGGTCAGCCAGGGGTCAATAGTATTTCTTTTTGTCTCGTCTGGAGGGCCCAGAGGTGAGAACAGCTCATCATGAGCGGTGAGAGAGGAGAAGTGGAGCGAGTGTGAGAGGAGCGCAGAGACACGGAGGGGCAGAGGAGGCGGGTCAATTAAAGAGGTTCCTTCACCACCACGTGTACACGGAAAACGAGGAGGAAAACGAGGAGGAGGCTTGTGCTGTACACTTGCCTGACACTGCCGACGTTGCTCTTCCTGTCCTGCTCGTCCCTCCGCGCACGCAGCTGCTGCTCTGCCAGGGACATCTCCTCCTCCATGTTGGTGATCTCCTCCTTGGCACGCCGCCTGTTCTCCTGCAGGTGTGTGGGGACCAACGCGTTAGACGGGCTAGTCAAGGTGTTTCACATGTAAAAAGATAAGTGCAGTGGGAATGAACACAGGTAGCCACATTTGTGACCCGTGAACACCGGCCAACACCCATACAACTATTCTTAACTAATTGGAACACACTATTCTATTACAATGCATTATGATCTAGAGAGAGACTACAGGAGCACCTCTGGTGGCCCCAGGCATTGTCTGGGAACGTGAGGTGTTCCCAGTCATCTCACCTGTCTGCTCCTGCCAGCTTGTTTGACGCTGTAGAACATGGGCCCTAGTTCTGCCAGCCACTCTCCATCCACTGCCGTCACACACTGCATGTACTCCTACGCCACAGACAAGAGAAGAGCAGACACCGCTGGAAAGAGTCCCATATTATGTGTATCTCCATTCTAAAATAAACTGGGCCGGAACAGGCTGAATTCAGTCCATTAATAGCTGTAGAAACCGTCTTAGACAATGGGAAATGTGTTTGAATGTAGGTTTGAAGGGATTTATCATAACCCATAGCTGATTACTTGTTAATTGGCCAATGGTGTAATGGTGCGATTATCCAAGTGGCTGTTAAAAAGTCAGCCAGCGGCTGGCTGTCTCACCTTGGTGGTCATGACCAGCTCGTGGTAGGTGATGTAGTCAGGTGTGTAGCCCATGCCAAACAGAGAGCTGGTGGGGTGCAGGTGACAGGGCATGCCTGTCCGCACATTCACATACTCTCCAATTCCCTAGAAAGAAATGTACGCACACACACAGATACTATAGGGTATAGTGGAAGATGCACATGGTGCAATATATCATATACAGCGTTTTCTATAACACATTTTTTTGTTTGTAATAAGTTTGGTTTATGTGACAAATTTGATTTATTTTCACATAATTCTCAGTTTGTCCACTAGGAGGAGTTCAAGCATTCTCCTTTGTACCTTTTGAATTAATTTAATTGAATGTTGGTTATTGTTGTACTAAACAGGGGAGGCAGTATTTTGTTACTGGTAATGTTTGTTTCGCACTATTTTCTTGTCAGTAAGCTACAAAATAACAGTTGGTGGTCACTTAACTATTTGTCAATATCCAAACCCAGTGGTAGCAAGGATTGGTATCAGGCATAAGGTATTGCCTTACGCGTTCCATTAAACACACTAACGTGTTGGCTATTCTGGTTGGTCCTCTGGGGGCCGCACCTTGAGTTTGGCGGCCTGGTGAAAGTAGGCTGCACAGATACACTTTCTGATAACGTCCCAGTCAGAGCCACAGGAGACCAGGTTCATCCTCTGCTGTACCATGATGTCCTTGAGCTGGGAGCGTACCTCACGCACCTACACACCAAACACGGCTGTTACGATCAGGTATTTGGATCAGCTACTACACGGGTGCTAATCACAGAGCCTGATGCGTTGGCAGGCTAGGACAGAGAACAGCCATTTAAAACAGATGGATTGTCACTTATAAGAATATGAAAGTATATAATGGATGTAGAGGAACGTAACGTACGATCTATGGGGCTGATCCAATTCAATTCATTTACACACGTAGTAGGGGTGCACGATATTGATAAAATGTGATATTGATCATGAAAATTGCAATACCGATATTTTTAAGTAAAACCACAAAGGTTATGGGAAAATGCATTAACATATATTCATATATATCATATATCATATCATATATCATATATCAAAGCAACACATTTTCAACTGACAGCCATATTGGACTCATACGACAACAGTAATCCCAAGATACTGATGAGGCCTTCGATTTGGCCACTAATATTTCCGTTTGATCTCTATTTTGCCATTAGCTTCCTCGGCCACACATCTTACTTTTCTGTCTAAATCAAACACAACTAAGCCAAACAGCCAATGGCCGCATCTCTCCACAAAATAAACTGAATATTGTACTTCCTGAAACATTTTTGATATGATATTGCACAACGTGATATTGCGCCAACGATACTGAATCGATATATTGTACACCCCTAACGCGTAGGTCTACTGTAAAGCATCAGCAATGTCTAACCTGCCAAGGCCACACTATCAGCAGCAGGCTTCTAAAATGCATCTAGGGATTGTCTCTATACTTTGTAAGTTAACTTGAAACAAACCACTCAAACTAATGCATATGTCAATGACAACAATGTCATATTTCCTTATATTCATATACAGTATATCCCATGTTACATTATGTTTTACGGAGTTAGGAAAGCAATGCTCAACACATAACACTGGAATCGGATCGGTACTCTGTATCGGCCAATAGAGATACCTTCACTTTGGGTATCTGTATCGAGACGGTAATGGTATCATGCAATGATTCTGCCATCCCTAATTTCCACTGAGTAGTACCAACAGTAAGCTGCATCTCAGACCTTGCGCATGGCCTTGGTGTGGATGAAGTGCTCATTGCACCAGACGCTAGAGTAGTTGTTGTTCTTCCACTGCATGTAGACGTTCAGGTAGGTGAGATGGTCGCTCTCAGGAACAGAGAACTTCTCCCTCACCTGGTCACTCTCCTCCTCGCGACCCTGCACAGGCAAACCCACACACAAGCAGACACAAATGGGTTTATCCAATGACAACAGTGGCTTTCCTTTAACATTTGGCCATTAAAAGATATTTTAATTTCACAGCCTTATTATATACGTATCTATTATACATGCACACAAACATCCTCCTCATACAATCTCATAGCTAATTAACTAAACTGTCCTTCAAAGTCAAGCATAGCATAAACAGGACTACTAGATAAGCACCTGATATGCACTAGGTTTTATCTAGTTTTATCAGCAGGCACTAGCTAAGACCCAGATGGGTGGCTGGCTGCCTTAATTGTAAAAAATGGCAGGGCATGGTACCTTAGGCCGGTAGAAAATGGCAGGCACAGAGAGCATGGAGACTATAATGAGGATGTCGGCGCTGCAGCCCATGTCGCAGGACACGATCAGCATCTTAGACAGGGCGGGGTCCAGAGGAAACTCCACCATGAGCCGCCCGGTCGGAGTCAGGGCACCTGGAAACACAAGAGACACAATGACGGGATTACACCCACCCACTACGCAGGACGAGTGGAAAATGGGCCTGCCAGCATCTAAAGGGAAGATGGCAGAATGGAACACTTGCCTGCCGACAGACTGACACTTGCAGGAAGATTTTTTTTAAAAAGAGAGAAAATATGAGGAAAAAGGCTTAGATAAAAACTTTGTTTTACTGTTCGGATTTAAATGATTAGGTGACTGGGTATAAGAAGCTTAAGGGGGGAAGTTCAGGACAAGTAAACCTTAATCAGAGATAATCTGCTGTTAACACGCCATACAGAGAATCAAAAAAGTCTCCCCTCATTCCCAAATCCCTAAATCCTTATCAATCCAACTAAGATGAGACGGAGGAGAGAACCGGCCAGTCAAATCACACACAGGATCAAGTACGAGACATTTAGTCCACTGGCTAAACCTGTCAGAGACCTGGTCCTGTGGCTGGTCTTTTGTGGTGTCCACATCTCCAGACAGTACGAGTTACTCCTGTATCTGCCAGCGTCCTCAACAAGATAGTGGGGCGCATGTAACTCAACATTGAAGAAAATCAAATAGGCATGTCGCATTTTTGTGTTAGAAACATTCACGTGTGTTGTGTACGGTGTAATTTACTATAGGCCTACATGACTATCGCTTTTTCGGGTCATGGAAGATTACATCTAAAAGCTAATAAGAAACGACTGCAACAGCAGTCCGTGCAGACAGAATTTATAAATCGAATGTGTTTTGGACTAAACCATTTACTAGATTGGATTGTCTGGACTTTTGACAATGTAATTGTTTTTTTTTTTACATCAAATGATGGAATATGTACTGTTATCAGTGTATATTAGTCTTCATAGGTGAGTAGTTGCCTCACGTTTTAAGCATGTTGGTCTGACAACAGATGCTCTATGTAGAGTCATGTGCACAAGCCTGCAAACAGTCCTGGCTGTTCCTTAGACCTATTAACAGGTTACGCGAGTTTGGTTTAATGTTGTCTTGTGTCAGTGCCTTCCCACGAACCAAAGCTTTGTCGCTTACTATTGAAGCTTTAAAGCTGAAATGGTATTCGGGCCAGCCATACCAATTACCTAAAGGAGACATTGTTTTGGTTCAGAAACAAATATATGAAGTAACACCCGCTACTTGCTACATATATGGAGTCTATGGTCCATGCATAGGCTGTTACTGGGCCAGCTAAAGCCAGGCCAAGAGAAGCCTGTTGTGCCATTCACCTGTGTTGTCCAGAGCCCCCAGGATCCACAGTTGGTACATGGAGTTGAGCATGTTATCCTCAGGGGGGGGGTCCATGAAGTGGAACTGCAGCAGGTCCTGGACACCCAGGGATTTGAGCAGCAACACCACGTTAGCCAGGTTGGTCCGCTGAATCTCTGGAATGGTTGTGGTCAGCATCTCGTTCTTATAGGCACTCTGGGTGTACAGTCTGTACAACAAAGGACACACAGAGGGAATCATTATAATAAGTGTTGCAGTCGATAGTTTGTGAGTACTACTGAGAGGCGTGGTTAAGATGCTTCACTGGAATGTTGATCAATCTGCATCCGCTTCAGGAAAACATATGCAGGAAATCCTCCACACAAACAAACAGAGCAACAGCACAGGAAGTTCTTTGTCAAACACATACATAAGTACAAGTGCTCAGACACCTTGACTGTGTTCACTGCCCCACTTGCCAACTGATTCTTCACAGATGTTGTGTGTGTGTGTGGGGGAGAGGTTAATCCTTAAATATGGAGGGTTTTCATAAGCCTTCCCCAGATAATTAGGAATGCACAAGGCGTCACCGTAGCTCTTCCTAAGTAAACGTGGAGAGGGGTGGAGAGGGATGCCATGTGAAACCTCAGCGAGGATCTTTTGTGGCACATCTTCCCTGCTGTAAACAGAGTTAAACTGCATGAAATAACGTGGAGATTAGGATGCTGGCTGGATGCAGGTGCCTCCTGCCTCTGACTGTCTTGAAAGCACGACGCGTCACACGCCAAAGCCCCGGCCAAGCATCCGAGGAGAGGGCTGATCTCCATCGGCTACAGGATGAAAACACGGGGAACGCCGCTGGTACCAAGACAGTGGCTCCTAAGATGTTGCCTGCTTTCCTACGCATTTGGCTACACGCACCAGCTCTAGTGAGATAGCAGGCATGAATGGTATTCATTTATGAGCGTGAGCTGCCCACAGACATGAAAAGAGGGAAGATGCGGCTCATTCAGAGGTTTGTTCTGGCCTTCAGCCAGTCTGTATGAAAAAACGAATGAGAATGTCCTCCTCCTTTTCCGCTGTCAGAATATCTAAACTAACTAAGGAATGTGATGGCTGCAACTTCATAGTTCTTTGACCCTAAAAATATCTACAAACGAGACCAAATTGTCAACTGTGCCTTGTACTAGTGCTGCTCCATAATGGGAAACAATGATAGACACGATTATTTTTAGTCAATAATGAAATCACGATTACTTATTGACTTTGCAAAGACGACGCATTTACTGCGCCTGCAACAGTGAAACAAATCAGCAGTGAAAAACGCCTTCCACCTTCATTTTCTTTGAATACTTTTCCCACTGATCTTTCACTTTCTCCCTGAGGGGCTAAAGTGCACATGTGCATGCCATTCAGAAAACAGGACAAACAAACAAAATAATCAGTATTTCTCGATTGCATTGTTTTTATGATTGTTAGGAGACTAAATGTTTAAAATGTAATTGATTGCACAGCCCTATATTATACTGTAGTGTATCCAATTTCAATTCAAGTATGTCTTTATTAAATCCCACAGTGAATGAAGCCAGACAACCTAAGATTTGGTCAGCTGATAATGCCCAAAGCCTTAATAGAGCGTAGCAATGACCGCCTACTTTTTTGGGGGCTCTGGTGCCGGAAGAAAAATGTCCATTCCTTTTCTCCATTGACTTTTTGTAAAATCCTTATTTAAAATAGTTTTAAGCCTGCAACAAAGCCAACAAAGGTCCGAGAGCGATCGTGACCATAATCAATTTGATTTGGAGCAAAAAACATTTAATGAAAACAGAAAAAAGGCATTTGCGCATCACATAACCCATTGTGAATACCAGAAAATTCATATTCTTCTTTGGTTCTTCTTAATTATTCATCAGATTGTGTATATTATACCATTAAAATAGTACAATACAATAGTTTTCATATTATTTATATTTCTAACATAAACCATCATACATTTCAGCGCTACAGTAGCAATACTTGCGGGATTTGAAACATTTCCATGGTAACAAAGAGCACCAATCTTCTGAGTTCCGAACAGCTCCGAAGCTCTAAAGCAAGCTTGCGAGTTTAGGATGGTATCACGAGGATAGCCAGTTCCACCAATCAGAGACGTCACTTTCACACTTTAGTTTTGTGGCTATATCGCGAATAAATTGTTTAAATCTTAAAACAAGGTGGATATCATACGAACTTGTGGCTTCTACCTGAGCATATACCATTGGTTCACAACCTCAGCTGTTTGGCTTGGTTCCAAGCTTAAACCGTTTTATATAAAGGATTTTCCAAAAATTATTGGGAAATTAACTTCCGGAACCTCACTGTTACGCTCTATGAGGTCTTGGTGATTCTGTGTGCACAGATGCACGACAACAGCTCTGTTAGCATCCTACCTGCTCCCTACTGTAAGTCACCTTGGATAACATTACGTGTAGACAACAGCCCTGATAGCATCCTACCTGCTCCCTACTGTAAGTCACCTTGGATAACATTATGTGTAGACAACAGCCCTGTTAGCATCCTACCTGCTCCCTACTGTAAGTCACCTTGGATAACATTACGTGTAGAGAACAGCCCTGTTAGCATCCTACCTGCTCCCTACTGCAAGTCACCTTGGATAACATTTTAAGTGTACACAACAGCCCTGTAAGTCACTTTGGATAACATTGTATGTGTAGACCACTGGCCTTACCGGTAGCACTGGCCTGGCCCTGTACGCCCTGCTCTGCCTGACCGCTGGTTAGCGTTAGCCTGGCTGATGGGATACACCTGCAGCGCATCCATTCCTATGCGAGGGTTGAACACCTGGCAACAGACACAGAAGCTTTTAAATCACATATTGTTCATATGAGAGGGCCTGGACTGAGTCCCTTGATATGAAACGAAGAGGCTTTAATGTGGCAGTGGTACCTTAAGCTTACAGTATCCTGCATCCACTACAAACATGATTCCATCCACGGTGAGGGAGGTCTCAGCAATGTTGGTGGCAACAATGCACTTCCTCACCCCATCTGGAGCCTAGAAAAGGACAAACATGGATGCCTACCATGTTAACACTTTGTTCTATCCTTTGGTATAAGCACTCATGGTCAGATGATATTTAAATGCACAATGGTGATTCAAAACAGCTTACGGCACCTTCTGGAAGATCTTGGCCTGGAGGTCGGAGGGCAGCTGGGAGTAGATGGGCAGCACAGCCAGAGGAGGAGCACTCTCCAGATCCTCCAGCCGCTCCACAATCTGATCTGATGTCACCTGAAGGGACAGGTCACATAAAGTTCCGTCACGTGAAAGGTCAAGATGGACACATGCATTGCATTACCCTAGGCTTCAAATGAGCGTATTCACGCATTTGAATGTGGCTCTTACGTTAGGATTTAGATCTTCACCTGAATGCTATTTTACACAACGCAGAAACATCAACATGTGGACAAATAACAATGCAGCCAGTCCTGCCGGTGCAGAGCTAACATAAAAAGGCTTCACTCTTATTTCCATATCGCTCCTCTGCCAATGTCAAAGGGGAAACGAACGGTGCGTCAATCACAGCTGAAGTCCACCTAGTCGTGTGAGTGCATCCTCACCTCGATGTCCTCCTGGCCAGGCATGAAGATGAGGATGTCTCCCCCCATCCCACTCAGGTGGATCTGCAGTGCCTGCTTGACTGAAGCCTCCACATAGTCCTCCTGGGGTGTCTAAACAGCCCAGAGACATAAGGTACACACAGATATCATTCATTAATACATGTATGTCTGTATGTATGCATGCATACATACAGACATTATTCAATACACCTCCCCTTCCTAGCAAAACAGGAGAGGTAGGACGAAGTAAGCCGTGATAAGATAAGAAAAAGTACCTTGCTGAACAAGATGTCCACTGGGAATGTCCTTCCTGGAATGTGGAATACGGGCACGTTGCCGAAAAAAGCTGCAAACTTTCCTGAGTCCATGGTGGCGGAGGTCACTATGAGCTTCAAGTCGGAGCGCCTGGAAACCACCTGGCAGAAAGAAGAGCTGTCCCGTTACCATCAGAGTCAGGGAGCGCCCGCCTCGCCAACCACACAACACGGTGAATGTGTGTCACTCGCCTCACGCAGCAGGCCAAAAAGCACGTCGGTGTTCAAGGAGCGTTCGTGGGCCTCGTCCATGATGACCGCGCTGTAGTGGTCCAGATCTGACTCCCTCAGGGACTCTCTGAGCAGGATCCCGTCGGTCATGTACTTTATCACGGTCTTCTCTGACGTGCAGTCTTCGAAACGGATTGCGTAGCCCACCTGCAGAGACAAAATGCAACATCTCTTTTGTATGCTGTGTACAGACAGCTGTGTAAAGATAGACTAGTAGTTACCACTTATTAACTAAACCAAGCATGATCAGCAAATGTAGTGACTAATTAACCTGGCTTACATTATTATCAGAAGATTACATTATACCATTCAAAGACGTGTATCTACTGTATATACACGGCACATTAAAGCAACATCCAAATCCATTGAACTTTAAAGAATAATCAGCAACAAAAAAGGTTTATGCTAAAGATGGAATGAGTCAGAATACATGTTCATTGGAAACACACCGCACATAGAAGAACCTCACCTCTGCTCCCAGGTTAGTGCCAATCTCCTCGCTGACTCTCTTGGCCACGCTCATGGCTGCCACTCTACGAGGCTGAGTGCAGCCCACCATGCCGTAGCTGGTGTAGCCATCCTCATGCAGGTACTGGGTCAGCTGGGTGGTCTTCCCGCTGCCTGTCTCCCCGACCACAATCACTATGCTGTTGTCCCTGCACACACACACAACACAGTACTACTTACTTACAGCATACGCAGCAACTTATCATTTCACGGTGAAATGAAGATAGAAAATCACTAAGCTCTTAACAGTGGTTCAATAACAAAACAATAAGTGGATTTCCATCATCTATGTCACTAGCTATGGGGGTGCAGGTTGTGATAAAAGAGAAAGAAAAATTAATATCATCACCTTATAATGTTAAGAAGCTGTTGCCTGACAGCAAAAATAGGCAGGTATTGTCTTTGCTCCAGAATGGTCTTCTTCTTGGCAAACTCACTGTTGGCCTCATTCTTATCTTTCATGTGTTCTGCAAACTTCTGCTCTGTTCTGGAAGGGTAAAACAGACAGCGGAAATAAAAGCAGAACTAACTAACAGAGTTCATTCCAATACAGGTGTAGTCTAATATCTTTTAAAATAGCTAGAAACAGGGTTTGGTTACTTGTAATCCACTTTGCCATCCTCGCCTACAGGCTTGCCCCCGGAGCTATCTGCGTCTTCAGTCTTCTTGATGCCCATGATGTCCCCCAACTTTGTGCCTGCCAGTTCCCAGTGCTTTTGTTGTGCCTGAAAACATTGAAGGCATTACTAATCTATTCACTGTAGACAGCTCTTCTGAGATCCTCAAATGCAACACACACACACACACACACACACACACACACACACACACACACAGACACACAATGCCATGGTTGGGACAGGATTGATTAACATACTATTCCATCACCGTAGTGGCTTTAAACATGTACCCACCTTCTTGCGTTCTTTCTGCTCGCGGTGTTTGCGGACCAGCTGGCTCCCCTTACGGGAGATGATGGCCATATCAGAGGTGGCATCTTTCACAGGGATGACTGGCTCGGGCTGCGGTGGCACGCGAGCACACAGACATAAATGGCAAGCTTCATACAAGGTGCTGCATTACGTCAATTTGACACAATGCCAGAGAGCGCGAGATGATTCTGCAGGGCCGTGAGATGATTTCGAGGTATTCTTATTATATCAATCTAGTTGTATTATCCAAGATTCATCAATTCTTCCCCGATAGAGCTCATGTTAGTATTGCCATGGCTATAGTGTTCTGTTCTATTGTGAATTATAGAGAGAAGTAAAAAGGTACATCTCATTCGTTTTCCACCATTGGTACCTGTTTGGTGAAGACTATCCTTCCATCAAGGAAAGGGGGGACCAAGTTGTGAACCAGCAGGTGAACCTTAGCGGCGTTGTCTTCCTCAAAGTCTTCGTCCACCTCCAGCCTCTGCACCACCCCACTGGTGAGCATGCGGTTGGTCTCCCAGCGCTCGTTGTCCTGGTGGCGGAGTACAGAAGCAGCCGTGACGCACGCAGACAAACACACAATCACACTGGGCGCGCAGCCCTGCGCCCCGACGCGTCACGCCGTCACCGTACCTCGTTGATCTGCCGCCTCTGGGCAGATATGCGTTTCTGCGTCTGCTTCTGGAGGATCTGCTCCCTCTTCTTCACGTAATCCTCGGAGGTGGCCGTCAGCGGGTTGTGGAACTCGTCGTAGCCTTCGTCCATCATGTACCAGTCTCTGTCTGCTTGCTGACAGCAAACACACAACAAGCGTCAGATAATGAGCTGGCAGAAACACAACTGGTAGAATGCAGATAGTCTTTCCTATATACCTTCTGGTCTTCCTCCCACTGTTCTTTCTCATCCTCGTTGTCAAACATGATGCCTTCCTCGGAACCTTCTTTCCTACCTGGAGACAAAGGCCGTCATGAACAGTATGAAGTCTTAAAATCCATCAGGTGGACACGAAAGGTGGTTTTGATTTTTTACACACACACACACACACACACACACACACACACACACACACACACACGGTACCTTTTCCTTGAGATAGACGGGGTGTAGATCCTAAATGTTTCCTGTCATTGGCCCACTCATTATACTTGTAGGAAGGTGTAGGCAGGGGTGTATCGTCAGGGTAATGACCTCTGACCGACCTATCAACAGTGAGGTATATTTACTATGTATCCCCCTTGGGAAAACGTATCACACGGTCAACACATACACACTGGCCACGGTTAAACAATACGTGAATGGTGTGCATGTGAGGAGGGTGAAAATTCAAATTCAGCATCCGTCTTGCCTGTCTCTCCTCTCGCTGTCGCGGCCCGAGCGCTGGCTGCGCTCAGAGCGTTCCGACTCTTTGTGTGAAGGAGCAGGAGATGGAGACTCCCACTGGGAACGACGTGAACTGGAATAGCCGCTGTCATCCTCATCCCAGTTTGAGCGCGATGGTGTAAAGGAATCTATATGAGCGCAGGGCAGGCATAGAAATAGTGTCAGGCATGATTCCAATGATTATTGTGGTTTTGTTTTATTAACAGCTGTCCATTTAAAAAGGTATAGTCAGCTATTGCAAGCGCATACACTTTTTGTCAAATTCAGCAAATATCTTCTCACATTTAATCTGATACTTCTACATAAATAGCAACATAAACAAAGTGGCGAACACTGCTCACAACAACAAAGCCGTAGTCCTACGCATTGCTTCACAGTGCGGCGCTGCAGAGGAATTTGAGCTTGTAGTTAAGCAAGCGTTCTGGAGAATAACTAACCCTGCCTTTAACTGTATTATAAGCCCAGAGGGAAATGTCAGCAGAGTAGTGCAGTAGGCTTCTCAATAGCAAATACATTGGTGAGGCTGTGCCTGTGCTACAGTTAACATAAATGATGGGTCCATAATATGACTGAGACCAAAAGGAAGTGAACCTCTCCTTTAACAAATACCTTTGGGACGCTGTTGGGGAGTGCCGGGCTCATCTCTCTTGCTGCCTCGACTGATACGATCGGACCAACCATCCCTCTGGGAGCGCTCACTCCTCTCACTGCGGTCCCCGCGTTCAGAGCGGCTGCTACTACTGCTGCCACGGCCACTGCTGCGTTCATCTGTGCGAAATTAAGGTTAGAACTGTATATAAGTGGCTGGTAACGAAGGACGCACAATGGTTTAACGCTGCCATCACTCCAGTCACCTCGGTCAGCGCGTCTGTCTTTGTCCTTGTCCCTGGTCCGCTCCCGCTCAGAATTCTTGTCCTCTTTGGAAGAGGCGTAGACTCCGTGCTCACGCCTGTCCTTTTCCCGCTGCTCGTGTTTACGACGAAACTCCTCACTCACCCCTCCGGGGTTGGAAGGTGTCTCAGAGCCGGTCACACGATACTTCCTGCAGACAGGCAGAAGGCAAACTAAATGTATGGCTCACAATAGAAGGTATAAGGCTTTTATGTGAAAACAAAACGTTTTAATGATTGTCCACATGAATGGACAGGTTTCATCAATGTCTCTTGTCTTTTATCTATATTTCATCTCAATGCACTTTTTTGCTAAACATTATACTTTGATATTAATAATATAACACTCCAGTTAATATTACGATATACAATTATTTGTACTTAAATAAAAACTAAAATAACAAACAAAAAATTAAAACGTACCTCTCCTTCTTAGCCGCGGTGCCCTCTTCATTTTCATCATCATCTTCATCATCATTATCATCATCATCATCAGACCCAGAGTCACTTTTAGCTTCGTCCCAATCTTGGTAGGAAGAAACCTTTGACTTCTTATTCTTTCGATCATCACATGCAGCTTCCAACTGTTCTTTGTTCTCCCGTTCCTTCCTCTTCTGTGCGGCCAATAGATCCAGACCCAGTAGAGAGGTGCGCGGGGAAGGTGCACGGAAAACATGCGGCTCTAAAGCAGCACTCTTCTTCTTTACAATCAGTCCACCAACTTCGGCAGTTGGATCACTCCCTTCCAGTCTATGCATAGACACGTCGTCGTCATCCATCGTCTATGGACAAAAACAATAATAAACAAGCTGAATTGATGTGACGTTCATTTTTACTATGCATAATTAACGCTTTGAGGGTGTTAAATCGCTATTAAAAACCTCGACAACGGGAAATGGTATATGTTGTTGATCCAATATTATTAGCAAACACGTATTAGCTTTATCTTTAAAAAATGCAAAACAATGGATTAATGATAGCAGTTACCTCAAATGTTAGCTAACGTAATGTAGCAAGCAAGCTACAGTACAGTTAATGCTACCGTAGGCGGATGATAACAGCGCGTTTATCCACGTAACGTATATTGTTAGACCCCGATTCTAGTCTCTGGGTATTTAAAGAAAAATATTGACTATTGGACAAAATACTGCGTAAATGTCTCGGTCACTTAAATTATTAAAACTACGTACACAATGCGTATTTGTTTATGGACAAGAAGGCTGCCATTGCAATCCCAGAATGCTACAGTTTGGAAAACACGTCTGAAATCGTTGGGAGCGTTCAGTGGATTTAACGTTTGCTACGTTCAATTAAAATTTTTACAGAACGACACGTTTCCTCGAACACGTTTGCAACGTCCTTGAACAACTTTCATAGAGGTTTGATATTTGTCTTGATATCAAGGTTCGTTGAAATTTTATATCAAGTTTCTGAGTTTTGATATCAAGTTTCATAAATTTGATAGAAACTTTCACAACAGTGAAATGTGTATTTAAAAAAATATTATTGCACTAGTAGACCCACACACAATACATATTTTCAAACGAAAATACGGAAAAACGGAAAAACGGAAAATTATTAAATTAGGCTGGTACTTTTTACTTTGAGTATATTTCTCAAATGGGAATTTTTACTTTAGTCGTTTTTTTATTCATTTTTATTTTACTTGAGTACTGTCACTCTACCCACCCTGAAATATGTTTGTCATAAGTTGACATGACGTAAATCATCACTGTGTGTTGACATCTGATATATATGGTTGTGCTTTATCTGTAAGTGTAACTGGGTTGCACAATACATTTTTATACATGTGTACATAGTATGAGTATGTATGGGTATACGTATTGTACAATACAGCATGTACCGTACAGTCTTCGTAAAAACATTGTCCTCTTCTAAACGTGATTCAATGGGTTAAAAAATGTTCTGCTTGTTTATGAAAAAATTGAAAAAGGTTTATGAGCCTGTAGTTATTCGCAGGTTTTCTATGCGCAATTGTAGCGCAATGGGAATACCTTGCATGTTGCACGACGTATTGTCATTAGCTTGACTGTGATTGGTTACAGTTAGGAAATATGTAATGATCCCATTGGTTTATAAAACAACGTTCGAGCCTTTTTACAAGGTGGGAAGTGAATAACACGTATTATTGGCCTGTGTGAGTCACGTGTGCTCTGCATTGACGTGCTGTAACGCCGTTGACTGGGTCGGGTTGGGTTGGGTCTGGTCTTTCGTAACATGTATTAATCGCATGTGTAGAGTACGTGCCATTATATCTGCCAGGTTATTTTTGCGAGCTAGCCAATGCAAACATAAGGTAGTATCACACAACGGGTAAGCAGAAACCTAGAAGTGGGTGCTGTACGGTACTGTAAAGTAATCAAGTCATCGAAGATAACATCAGCTACAGTAGCTACATCTACAGTACAGAAACTGGTTACAATGAGCGATGAAATTAGAGAAATATCAGCCAAGACAGATGTTTGTACAGATAACACCAACGGCAATACAGCAGAAAATTACGTTAAATATTACACGTTTGAAGAAATAAGAGCCCATAATACGAGCAGGGACACATGGGTCATCATCCACGACAGAGTATATGATGTTACAAGTTTCCTTGAAGAGGTAAGAGGAACCCTTTGCTGTCACGGCGCCTGCAAGCACACCTGAGTTAAAAATAACATTAAAAAAAAAGCTATATATATATATATATATAGATAGATAGTTTGTCCATAATGTAGTTTGTTTTTTCTTCTAAGGACGACTATATATATATATAAGACATGGCTATCTAACCAAATAAGTTAATTACCAATGTTTGCTTTTTCAGCATCCAGGAGGTGAGGAGGTTTTGCTGGAGCAGGCAGGGGCAAACGCCACAGAGAGCTTTGAAGATGTGGGACATTCCACAGATGCTAGAGAACTGATGGAGCAGTACTACATTGGAGAACTTCACATGGTAATGGCTCAGTCCATTTAGCTCATATCCTGCGCACAGAGTATAATCTCTAAGAACAGACATGGTGTGTTTATGGGTTTGATTAGTGTTTTGAATTTAGGGGTTGCTGTGCGGGCATATTGTATCATATCAACATTCACCACATTAAGCAGCAGGCCCTAACTGCACTGTGAATTCAACTATCACATAGTGACAATTAGGACTGGCCCAGAATACTGGAGTATTCGTTTGATGGGCAGGAATTCGGTTTTCAATTATGGTATTTGAATATTTATTTTATTTTATCTTATTTGCCCTGTGACTAAGAAAATCCACATGTTCAGAGTTCCATTCGCTGCATTAGCCTAATCAACACATTGTGGTTCAGCTAGCTAGGTCTAGCAGAGAGATTGGCTCCTCTATAAACACAGACTACACTGTAGTCCTTTTGGTTCCTTTTGGTTCAATTGATCCGTCAGTTGAAACTTTGCAGCATGGAGCAGTTATTTTGTGAGCTATGCTATCGTACTAGTACATGTACGGCAGGATGTACGGAAATATACGTGTGCCAGCTTATATTAAATAAATGCAGTGGCAGTATGTGCAGCATTTGTTAATGTAATGTGTTTTGGACTAAATATTTTACTGGATTAGATTGTCTGGACCTTTGCCAAAGTAAAAATATAATCTTTGAAGGTGATTGATCAGTGTACTGTTATTTGTGGATATTATTGGTGGATGATATTGGTGGTCTGGTTACTATGAGTCTTCATATGTGAGTAGCAGTTAATTAAAAAAATATATCTGGAAACAGATTTAAATAATTGTATGAATAAATATAAATGAAATGTTAAGAATTGTCCAATTTTTTAAAAACTAAAATCTAGTGCTACAATTACCTGTAATGGTCACCAAGTGGTAACCTGTACATCAGTTGGAGGATCATGTTACCAACCAATGTCTATTCTACTGGACTTGAGCACATTACTTTCTACAGGGCACATTAGATAAGATAAATGCCAAACATGTCAAATAAACATTCTAAAGATGTAACTACGGTACTAATTGTTGTATTTCTTTTATAGGATGACAGAAAGGATCAAGCAAAGGTAAAACCATCTAGATTTAGTGACCTCATTGTCATTATCTGTGACAATAGACAAAACAAAGTTATAGCAATAGCAAGTTTTGTTGAAGCTGTCAAGCTGGTTACATTTCCAACTCCGAATGGGAATATATGTCTCATTTAAATTAATTTTCTCTACAGGAAGTGTATATCACAACTACTAAAGAGTCAAGGTAAGTCATCTCACAATATACACAATTAGGGTCACAATTATTTCTGTAATAATGTTTTGTAATGTTCCTGGCCGAATTTCTCCTTTTTATTAGCTCGTGGACCACATGGTTGATGCCTGCTATTGCTACAGTTGCTGTGGGTCTGATGTATCGCTATTATATGCTAGAGCAAAAGTAATCTTGAGAACTGGATCCTCTCCTCATTCTTTCTGCCTGGAAGCATTTTAAGGGGTGTCTTCATCCTATGCACCATGGACAGGAATGGAGCATGAACCATTCTGACCCATTTTCACTCTAAACAGACGTCATTAAATGGACAGGCACAGATATTTAGATTGGTCAGTTATTTTGTCTTGTTCTCTAACTATGGTTTTTTAGTTATGGATAAATGGTGTCCTGTGTTAAATCCCCAGTGACTACTTTTGCTGAAGCAAAATCGATATTAGTAGTTCCCAAAGCAGTTTTAGCATAGCTCAGCAATGAAGGCAAATGATAAACTCTGGAAATACATACATACGCGTGTGTGTGTGTGTGTATATATATATATATATATATATATGTATGTATGTATGTATGTATGTATGTATGTGTATATATATATGTATATGTATATGTATGTATGTGTATTGATATTATTTTGCCTTCTAAAATCACTAAATTGTAGTTTAGTCTGAGAAATGTTAATTGTAATCTGTGGGTTGTAAATACTAATTGTCTATAAGAAACACGTTGTTGTAATCCCTCCACTGTAGCTTCCCTACCTCAATAAGTCCACATGCTGAAATTCCATTTGTTAAATGTTTTCATCCACCATCCAGTCCACTTGCCTCTTCAACATCCATTGTTTCTCAATTACATACTATCATGTATGCTCTCAATTTACTTATCCCAAATGTCAACATTTATTGTATTTATTATACATTAAAATTCTGCAATCAGCATTATTCGTATTTGTATGCATTTAAAAAACAAATTGAAGAGCAATGCAAGTGAATAGCAGATTAATATCAAACCCTCAGTATAATGGTAATGCAGCTACTGTGAATGAGGAGTTAATTCCTTGTGAATTGTCATCTTATTTGAGCTAAGAAAGCTTGTTGGTACCCGTTTCTGCTGTCTGTCAACAATTTGATTTCCAGCTCCATTTCTCACAATGTTTGACCCAACTTCAAAATTGATTTAGTCATTAAATTATATTTGTAAAAAACAGAAAACATGCTGTGCTGTCTTTTTTAATGGGCTAGCAAACTAATAATTTAAGGTGGCATTACCCATTACCAACTGTAAGCTATATGCCTATGCATTTAGAACTATTAATATTTTTAACATGGAAAATAAAGTCAGCAGTGACTTTTGTGAGTGAAAAGGCATCATTTAGCAATACATTTTAACTGAATTATTTTCTAGTTTATCTGAATTGATAGTCTTTTATTAGACTTCAAAGGTCACTAATGTTGTTTTCTAAATGCCTACAGGAAAAGCATCAGGCTTGTATGATTCCTTGGTTAATTAATTTTTCCAGCTGCTAGACCTTTCTATATTGTTTCTGTTGTTAATGCAGTCACAACAAATTGTAATTATCATAATTAGCCTAATATGGCATAAATCTTCCCAGAGGAGGCTTTGATGTTGTCTATTGAAAACCAGTTCTTGCTGTATCTGCAGTGCATATATTGTAATTTGAACATTATTTCAGTACACAAGTAGCGTTTTGTGCTAGGGTAGGATTTTATATTATATTCCATGTTCATTTACATATCAATGCGCTATAGAGACAATATCCTTTCACATACTTTTTCTTGTATAAAAGACTTGCATTTGTCTGTCTGGTGAATACCTTTCCGTTGGCCACTGGGTAATGTAATTTATCACAAGTGACATTCATGGTTGCGTTACTTTCTCATTGTTGAGCTCACAAACTCAAATATCCTGAACCAGTGGCACCTGCACAAACCCCTGAGCCACTGTCCCATCCTATATATTTCCAACGGTGAACACACCGTTCACTGTGTGCATGCATCTCTCTGCTCTTCCATGTTTGGCACAATAACGTTTATTATTGGTTTATGTGATGTCACTAAATGCAATGCAACATACACTATCTTCTAGAGATTGGTAATTCAGAATGGACCTATTTAATCTCGAACACTGGTCTGGCCTTCCAGTCTTTTAAAATCAACTTGAATCCCTCACACACAATATGTACAATAAAATCATACCTTAAATTAAGATAAAACAACATGTCCATATTAGCAATGACTACAGGTACATAGCTATTGTGCTAGGTGGCAAATGCAAATATATAAATCCATTGTTATACTGATATATGGATACATCACACCATACATACTGTAATGATTAAAATTGAAACATTAACACTGGTGATGATGTGATTGCCCTCTTATGCCTTTGTAAAGCAGCCATTTCAAAGTGACTCAGTTACACAGAATGAATAATAAGTATTGCATACCTCCTTCCTGCAGGCACTTTTCTGCAGAGAGGAGCAGGAAATAGCGATTGAAATAAAAGCCAATCCACCCACACCATCCACCAAGTGCCCTTATGGACAAGAGTGCCTAAGCCTAACCACAGATGGCCCAAATCATCACCCATTGATTTATCAATTATAATCAGACTTGCCTGAGACAATGAAGACAGCAGCCTTTTGTTTCCTTTTCAATCCCTATTGAGTCATGTATTTGAGCATATTATATGAAGACACCAAATTCAACATTAGGAGCAGATTGGATATCTTGCCTATTTAGTGTACGTAATTTTCAGCTTTTATTAAGCATAGCATATTTATGCACTGTTAAAATTACACCTGCATATATTACACTGCAACAATAAATCACAAAATTAAAGCCCAACATTTCCTACAACTAAAGGTACTCCTATTGTCATCTCCATAAGATGGCCAGAAGATGGCAATAGAACCTCAAGTAGATTTAATCACACAACGGTTTAATTGAGCCTGTAACCAGAAACACTTCAGAAGAAGGTTAACGCTGTTTAAGCACCCACTCTCCTGCATTCATCATTGAATTTAGCAGTGTGTATCTCCAGGGCTTCATGGGCACATCAGTAAACACAATTCTGTCACACATGATGGTAAATACATTATGTTAAACAATAACCCACATCAGTAACAGTGTTGGTGTGGCACACTGATAAAAAAATAAAACCTTGCACTATGACATCCACATAGCAGATTTTGAAAATGGATAATTCTGCCGATTGCTATACTGCAGTGTATAAAATACATGAAATGTGCAGTGTATAAAAACATGAAATAGATGTATCTTATGTTTAATAAATCACAGACCGTTTTGTGTCCATGTGAGTTGTTCTGGTTAACAAATATGATCTTAAGGAACATATCTCCAGAATCACTTACTGGACATACGGTGTCTGTGTGTGTGTGTATGCTCACAAAGGAAAAGCATCCTTCCCCAACTAAATGGTCTGTCAGCTCTCACCCAAGCTTTACTCAAGGAGAGCTGTGGCTGCTAATGCACAACACTCAAATGTCCTGGGAGACTGTCTCGTTAAACCTCAACTGCATGGGAAGACAAAAACTGTCCCTAAACTGGAGTGTTTTGAGTCAGCTAAAAAGGTCAGCTATTCCCAGAAATAATTAAATGTCTGTGTTTGAAGAGAGAACACTATGATAATTTTACATAGGTTCAATTATATAAAAATGCAGCAAATGATTATATCAATCAAAACATATTTTATTGTTTTTGTAGGAAAGCATAAGCCAATTTGATAGTAACTTCTATAAATGCTCAATATTAATTTGACTGATGCTAAATTCTCACCAACAACAGACACATTTACTGCAGCTGAAAAGCTATGTAGTGTAATGTGTGTACATTAGCCACGGTATATACGTGTTTAAAAACAGTGGTTTGTGTGTTGTTTGGAACTGTGCACATTTGGCAACAGTGTAGGCAACATTAACCAAATATATGAAAGTAAAACTCTTGTGTATAAAAGGGACATAAGCCAAAGCATTATGCTCTCATCGCCTCTCATTTTCAAGAATCCACTTTACTCTGCAGTCATTTGTTATCTAACATTGCGGTGCTATGCTTACATTTGCATGATCCAATTGCTGAATCAATATTCCTCATGACATAACATATGTTAACTTGTAGAAACAGTCTCACAGAACATAGAAAAATAACAAATTGAAATATATTTCCCAGTGTGGTCTCATATTTGGCTCCAGGTTTTAACAACTATAGCCACACAGCCTGCCAGAGCACTTGTGTTCCATAAACTAGCTACAAAGAAACACGCTGTATTCTGTCTGACAAGATGGCACATGCTGTATGGACTGTCAAGGAAATGAACATCTTTATGCTGCTCTGGGTTGTCAGCATGCTCCATTGCTCTCTACCATGACATTGACAGACAATAGGCCTATGCTTCACTCTGGTTTATCAAAAAGAAAATGGAGGACAGACCAAGAGGTGTCTTTGCCAAGTAGGCAAGGTTTCCTCAACAGAGCATTTGTGATACTCTCCTTTAGGATATAGTAAAGAAATGCACACCGGTATGAGTTAAGAATTCATATTCTACCAAGTGAAGACAAAGCCCATACAGGGTGTAGTGCTGCAACATGACAACAGTATTTTCTTTTTTTTATTTAATAAATAAATAAATATATATATATATATATTTTTTTTTTTTTTTTTTTTTAAAGAAGAAACTACAGAAACCAAACTTAGTTATTGTAGGCTAAAGAATCCAGCAAATCAAATGCATAATGCTTTATTTCACATATTACAATATCAAAAGTCGTTTTTTAAACAGAATAAATTGTCTTATGTACAAATCAATCAGTTACAAGTCAGTACGTCACATAATTTAGTAAAAGTCCCATGTCTTCATGTTGTCAACAGACAGTTGACGGTTTTATTTTATTACTTTGTTTGTGCAGATGGCCACCCCTGTCCAAACGTTGATGCTCTGCATCCGAATGGCAACCTTGAGTGCTAAAACAAGTCAATAAAAACTCTTGTTATTTTGCATTTGGTAGTTAACAGTATAACTGTACTATTGAGGAAATGCCCATAAAAGCACCATGGATAACTCCAGCTTGCCTGATTTTATGTAATCTCTAAATTAATATGTCCTGACTGTAAATGCTAGCCAAAGCAGATCTGAAAACATGATTTGAACAAATGTCTTAACCTACAAAGAAGCAAATCATTAGCATCTCAAAATAAAAGGGGAGCAAGCATTGAAGTTACCCAAACAGTAAAGTTATCTCACACAGCCACAAATGGGATGACCTTTTGAGGCTTAATTACTTTCCTCCTCGCATACACTGCAATGCTATGACTTAAAGGTTAAGTTCACTATGTGCCATTTTCTTTGACTCGGTCAGTTGAAAGTGAAACAAAACTGGCCTCACTCTTGTGATGTGACTGCAACATAGCAAGGATAACTAGGTTGCAACTGATATAATTCATTTCATAAGATGAGCATAATTAAAGTTAAATACTTTTACCAAAGCAACAGTCATAAATAAATAATAACCTGACATATTACATATAAAATACTGATTACATACAGGTAATGAGACACACTGTGGCATATAGACTATAGAGAGATGGGTAGATAACTAAAAACTAACTAAATAAAATTGGATTAAAGGGTCTCTTTGACAGTTTAGTGACACAGTGTGACACTGTGTGCCAGAGTAAAACAAAGACATCTAAATACATGTACAAACCGTTCATGCACTACTGCTAAGATTGAACACTGCAACAAAGGGAAACATGCAGTACATGACATCAGCACGACAGCACTGCGATTGAACCCATATGCAATACAACTAAGTGACCTGTTGATGTACTTCCCTCTCGGTGCCTGGATATGACCTGGCCCCGATCGACCAGTCAACCAGCAGCATTGGAAGACAGTGCAAACATCCTTTACCACGGATAAAGGTGCTCTTCACATGCTCCTGTCCTCAGCCAGGGTAAGCAGGGTGCAGGTGGAGGACACACTAGAGGAACGCTCAGGGAGACAGTTGTTGTTATCCCAGATTCCTGACACAAACTGGGCCTGTGGATAAGTGGGGCATCCCAACCACTCGGCTACTCCAGGACATAAAATCAGTGACACCCTCTGTAGAAGAACACAGAATTTCCTGCGGAAGCTGTGGTTAATCCAGAAGTAGAAGATGCAGTTGAGGAAACCATTGGAGGTTGGTAGCCATACTACAACAAACTCCATCCACTCTGGTACTCTTCTACCTGTTACGGCTGTGGCAGACAAGCGGTTTAGGGTTAGTGTACATTTAATGAAACATAAAATTATTGAGATTTAAGATAATTGCAAACACTTTTAGTTAGGCAAGCCTATTATGCATATAAGATTAACTAGTAGTCTACTGGCAGGTCAAGAGAATCAATAGATTGATAAGGACCATTGTGACTTTAGGCCTATAGGCATAGGCCTAAATGTAGCAGTATGCAGTCAATACTTCAAGAAGGGAAGGGAAAGAAAAGAAAGGCTCACCATTGTGGATCATCACTGCCATGCAGGGTGTCCAACACATGTAATAGACTGCCATCACTGGCACAAGTACTCTGGAAGCAATGTTAGGTCTGTTGCGACCACTTATGTCGTACTTGCGCAGTTTCAGTCTCTGTCTCTTAGCGGCGCACCACAGTCTCAGGTTTGCGTAAGTCATAATAATCGAGCATGGGAAAAATATAAAACACGCCAAAGTCAGAGAGTACATCACATTTGTGGAGTAGGACGGATTGCATACTAGTGATGCCGTGGAGAAGTGAACCTCGATTATGCCGTACGGGAAAGCTATCGGTAGGAGTATAATCGGAGGAAAGCACCAAGCAAACGCAATCGAAAGTAATGTCCTTTTTCGCGTCATCACCGATGTGTATTTCAGCGGATAAAACACTGCAATATACCTCTCGAGACTTATAGTTGCCAGTGTGTACATGCAGGTTGAATATACGGTGGCATTGCAAAAGGCCACGACATGACAAAGTGCATCTGGACCTTCACTGTAGTCTTTAATCAAACTCACCCAGAGATTTAAGGGCATGACGACTAGTCCAAAGGCAGAATCTGCACCAGTGAGAGACAGAAGAAAGTATCGAGAGTTTCTTGACCAGCCAGCCACTGAAGAAGTAATAACCAGAAGAACTGCAATATTTCCTAAAGTGATTAGCACGCCCAGTATCGTTATAATGGTGATTTTGATGGGCCAGTGCGTAAGTTCAAGATGTCTTTGATCGTCCGTGGTAGATACGTTGGTGTCCAGAGGCGCTGATATATTGACTTTGGGAAACATTTTTCTTCCAGAGGCATTAGATAGTTATATCAGGCTTGAAAGCAACATGTTTGTCATGAACAATCAACGTAAACAATACGCAAAAACGTGAATGGTCAACTAGTCGTGGACATCTTACTTTAGGCTCAACAAACGGCTGCACACCTGTGCCTCAGGTTAAGGTCACGTGATTGGCCCGGGAAATAAAGAGGCCTACAGAAAAATATGGCCTATATTTCAAGAAACTATCTGTTTCACTTACTTATATATGCGTCACAAATGTTTTGCAAAGTGTAAATTAGACGTTAATAATAAAAACTTTTAAAAAATGATTATACCTTCTGTTATTTTTACAGTTCTGACTTGGATAAGGCACAGGGTGGTGTGGCTCACAGTGGCTGTGATCTAATTCCCTCTTAAAATTCAACAGAATCAGGTGAGGGTCATGGAAGGAAATGAGCAGAGCAGAGAATTGCATTGGGATTGTGAATATTTATCCAAAATTAGTCTATCCCCGCCATCAGCCTCTGTGTAAGACACTTCCAAGAGGAATTTGCTCATTATGACAGTGACAGGCCTATATATCAAAGGCAGATCTCTGTCAGTTCATCTGTATAGGGGATTTTATTATTGTAGCTGTGCATCTGAGAGATAGTATATGGATCTAATATCTACACCTTAGTGTGGAGGAGGACTCTAGTCAGTCTTTCCTGTGTGCTAGGCTCTTTAACATTAGCCTGCAAATATTAGCAAAATTCTGAGGTAGGAAAGTGAGAGATGCATGGCTTCTCATGTACTGTAGGTAGCACAATTGTATAGTGCTAATGTCTTAACTCCAGAACACCACATAATTCCATAATATTTAATAATACATATACTTCATACAGATCACCAATTTAAATGTTGCTGGCTTGTGTGGACTCGGAGGCATATGGAAGTGGGGAAACATTGATTGCTAGAGTGTGGTCCTGCCATATTATATCTGTTTGGCAATCTTAAGAGGAAAATGACGATGAAAGCTTAGGTAGGGCCAGCGGCAATCTTACTTGCCGTTTTCTTTGCTCTTGTGTCATTCAGTTCTTTGATGGAAGGCAGCTGCCCACCATGACCTACTTAGCAGTGGTTGAGCTTGCCCTTGCAATGGGTGGCGGAGAAAAATGTGTGAGGCTCTTGTTCTTTTGATGAATGAGCTGTAAAAATGGACCAGAAGTGTAAGATGTTGCTACAAAACGAATATCCTTATTACATTATCATTCAATTTACTTAAGTTCCCTTAGAAGTCCACTGTCAATACATTTATATACACTTATATACAATATACATTCAGTCAATATATATATATATATATATAAAGTAGACTGCTTTAGTGTGACAATGACTTTAGACTGTTTTTGCATTAATCGTAAGAGAGATTATTGCATATATGGAGGTACACAAACACAGATTGTTTTCCCTTTTACAGAAGCCACTTTGATCACCTTAATTATATATTCTAGTTGTTGTTTTTATTTAATGAAGAGATTGTTTTTAAAACTGATTAATTTATTTTATTTATTGATTAACATAATTCAGTGTAATGAGGAAGCGCCACAACACTGGCAAAATCATATAAAACATTCCTGGCCACTCACTCGATTTGTTATGGTGAAAACAGTATGTACCATCATACAATGTATGTCATCATGTTGCCTGTTGCCTCAACGTACATTTGAGCATGCTTGAAACTCCAGAGCAATAAAAGCAGCAGATCAAATGAACAAGGTGGTTGCTTTAAGTCTGGAGGTTATGTTATGCTTGACAATGTTAAGACAGGCTTGAGGCAGAACGGTTTGGGCATATTTCTTTGACCTTTAAAAGGCCCCAAACCTTATTAGAGTTCTCTACAGTTTATCCAGGTGCATCATATGGAAACATAGGGAGGGTGTCTGTGCGTTTCTTTCTGGCTGTGTTACATTAGATGGTCTGTGAGATGAAGATTGGATTATTGTTCATGCTGTGCTGTGAGTGGGTGAACTCTACTGAAGCCCACTTCTCTACTGATGTGGGGGAAGAGGCCATTGAGTGTGTGTGTGTGTGTGTGTGTGTGTGTGTGGGTGTGTGTGTGTGTGTGGCAGTGTTGTCTGTTTGCACCAGAAGGAGGCATTTGCATCATTTGATGTTTTTGTCATGGTACATACAGTATGCTCTGTGAGGACAAATACCTTGATGGTTTGTTGATCCTCTGGACTTACATGGGTTGTAGAGTAGCCATGGTGTGGCTGAGCCCATCCTTGAACACAGTTGTATCGAATTTGTTAACAAAGTTATAGTAACCTGTGACAAACTGCCTTGTTCCCCTTTGACTTGGGAAACGCACAGACATTCCCTTATTCACACTACAGGAGCAGAATTGCTAAGCGCTATTCATTTTCAATGAGACGGAGAGCTGTAGGAAATAAGAGGCCATCATAAACGATGTGTTAGCCTCTATAGTCAGTAGAGGAAATAAGGAGTCTCTGCTGTCTCTTCTCTATGGTGTGTGTGAGCTAGCAGGGGTTAGCGTCTAGCTACCGCGAGACAGCCCCCCTGCCTCCCCAGGCAGCCTGTGCCTGACAGTCAAGGTGTGGCTTGATGGCGGAGGAGCAGCAGGTGGTACATGCAGACCCTGTCACTGTCCCATTGGTGTCATGGGGACTGGGCGCACTGTAGAAGTTCCAACACATGTCCATGGTGTAATCCAGCAACCAGCAGGCATGTGTAGGTGTTTGTCAACAAACCATCATATGTACGCCCTCCGGAGCAGCCTCTAACAACGTCAGGCGGCTATCCTCTGCTTCTGTCCCCTCCGGTACAAGCATGTTCCTGGAGCACAGCGAGTGCAGACAACAGAAAGACATGTTTCACAATGTTTTATATTGATTTATATCCTACATTAAAGTAGCAGCCAGATATGTTCATTTATTATATTTGTATGCAGATGCCTTAAATAACAGAATTATCATTAGGATAAGGTACAGTCTTGCCACAAGGTCTTTGGTAATACAGGGATGTAAAAAGGCATTTGCAGTGTTCTCAGCTGATTCAGATGAATACATTCTTGTGCCTTTGAGTAGAAAACAAGACACTGTCTGCTGTGGGTCTATCAGTTCATACCGACCTTGTTATTATGTTTTATGTCTCAGTGCTTCACAATATAAATCTCAATTTGTCACCACATAACAAGGACATAGGCTAGAAACTATTTTATGTCATGTAGCTTCTGTAGAAAGGGTAGAATTTGCTCGCCCTGCTTCCTTCTAACACTATCATTCAAGTTCACTTCTAAGGTTGCTATTATAAACACCTTTTGCATCCTTAGTGTTTTTAGTGTGTGTGTGTTATCTACCAGCTTGATGCTATCTAGACCAAATGTCTTGTTTGCTTTTAATGTACATGTCAGAACATGTGTAAATAACACACATACACACAGTCTTTGCAAATGTCATAAAGCTCAGATCATTGAAGGTAATCTGCATCAATGCTACATCTGATGGCTTCAGAATATCCTTATTCTGCTTGCTGCTGGGTAAATCTTTCAGGTGTGTGCCATTGCAGGTTGAGGGAAGCTGTTTTAGAAATGACATGTAAGCTATTGGGATCTATTCTTTGCAATTGGCCAATATGGGCATACACAATACATTTAGGATATCTTAACTAGATGCTGCTGGAGAAGTGCTGCTATAATAAATTGCTATAATAAAGATTTTGACTGAACCGATTAATATGAAATTGTTATCTATTTTCCTATATCATGCTATTTCCGTGGTGACATAGATTTATGAACCTTAGCTATGTGCCATTGTTAGCCCATCAATATTATTAAATGCAGAGGTTATTTTTTGGAAGTAGGGATCTCCTATCATTATTCCTCTAAGATAAAGGCCATAACATTCCACCGGTTTTTATTTGAGTTTTTCTCAAAGGCAGACCCGAGGGTCATGTGATTCCTATCAGGTAAGTTTGAATGTAGTACTGCAGTAATGAGTTTTTCTATTTTTAATTTTATTTTCCTTCACAGTAAGATTTTTAGTGGAATAGCTGTCCCTAAATGGGTAAGGTTAGAGTCATAGTTTTTAAACTTTTTCAACCACACCACAACACAATACACATAATATTTTTTTTTAAATGGCATAAGAATATGCAAGAAATAATGTATTTAACTTAAATAATCTCACAGTCCCTTGAAATTCTTCATGCAGAATATAATGCTCTAATATATATATATAATGCATAATAATATATTTGTTTCCCCTTCTCTTAACTGACTGCAGACATGGCTGTGATTTTAATAAAATAATGTTTAGCGAGTATTCGTCATATCGTTGACGCAGTAAATGTTTCCCCCTGTGGGTTCATATACATGCACAGAACTTTTCCATCATGTTATACTTAAACTACTGTACACACACACCCTTATAGCAGACTCCTGATTGAATGTTTCTACACAGCCATGGACAGGACATGGGAGTTGGATACAGTGTCCCATAGTTATAACACCACATGGAGAGATTATAAACAATCACTTCTACACCGCCTCAACTTTTAATCTCAAAGCCCTGGAGTGCTGTAGAGTCTGATAATGTGCAGCTAAACCTTGTTTTTGCGGGGGACAAAATCACTTCATCTTTTTGCTAATGGCAATTCAGATTTAAATGACCACAGATGAAATCACACTGGAAAAACAATGGTTTAAATTCACATAGTTGAGTTCTTTGGTTTCTGAGGCTGTGGAGTAGCTCTTACCAGCCGTGAGTCTTTGAAGGGGGAGTTTTATTTGCCTAATTTCTTATTGCTTCATTTGATTTCATGGTCAAGCTCTTGTCAATACTAACACGGCTTGAGAACAATGCCTATCAAACCGTTTATGTTTTCACTTGAGGCTTACCTTCAACGTTGTTTTACGGCATTCATTCACAATTAAGCATATATTGGAATTCAAACTTGATTGTGTAATTTGAAAACTTAGTACAGAAGAATCACAGTATTTGTCTCGTGCTCAGTTGATTTATCAGGATCACTATTCAAAATTACTGAATGAATTGGAAGCCCTGCACACTGGGTGTCAGTGTTGGAAGTGGCTTTATTGACTGTGAATGGGCTTTCTATTACCTAACAAGACAAACTGTATGTGTTCCAAATGAATAAAATATATGAAAGCATTATGATGGAGGCTGCCCAGTACCTCTTGTAAATATCTGACACTTCAACCAATCAGAGCACATTCATAGCGTGGCATTCCTGTTGCTTGTTTTATTTAGATTCAAGCACTCTTGATCTAAGTAGGAACAGGTGCTTGCAGAGAGAATTCCCACAGGACTTGATCTTCGAAGCTTGTGTGTCTAGTTTCTGCTTCAAAGTGTGTTACCTAAACCATGGCATAAATGAATATGTGTGTGCAGAGTCATTGCGATAGAGCTGAACATCATGTTTACTTTTCACTTTATTTATTTGTTATGCTAATATGCTTTAACTGTACATATTATCTTGGTGACACTAGACAACCTTGTTAGAGAGGATTTGTTAAACTCATGACAACACCAAACCTTTTGGCTCTCTTTAGACCCTGTTAGAACAAATGTAAAAAGCAATTGTACTTATGCAGAGAAATGAGAGCTGAGTGGGATGATGGCAAGATGGTGTGACGTAATGATCTAACTGTGTGTTTTCCATTTGACATTGAAATAAAGGATGTAAAATGATAAGCGCATGGAAGTACAGGGGTCAGTGTGAAACAGCACTGTGTGTGTGTGCATGTGTAAGTGTGCGTGAGTGAGTGGGAGGTAGGAAATACATAAATTTGGTTAAAAATCTGTTCAAAATGTAATGCTGTAAAGTCCAGATATATCCTAAAGTATTATGATGATTTCAATGAACATTGTTTAGGACCTAAACAATGTTCATTGAAATCATCATAATATTATGTTTTTATTATTATTAACATACATCATTTACATTTAAGGTTTTATCCAACGACTTACATCATAATATTATGTTTTTATTATTATTAACATACATAATTTACATTTGAGGTTTTATCCAACGACTTACATGATGTACATTTGTCAATAGTTGGACAGGTCATACACCAATTGTAAGCAAACAATATTATATCAGAATAGTTACAGCATTTTGTCTTCATCCATGTCAATATATAATTAAATCATCCAACAATGTTCTTAATGGCCTGAATAATAAAGTGCCTAATACTAAAATGCTAAGTACATAAGAGCATAATAGTATATAAAAAAAAGGTTTTATATAAGAGTAGGGTTAATAATTGAGGAGGTGAAGGGGTCGCTAGTCAAGGTGTCGAGGTGGATTGTGAAGAGGTGTGTCTTGAGTCTCATACTAGCATTAGCAGTATATAAAGATTGTTTGTCAACCAATGAGTATAGTCAGATGGGACCCCTGCAGGTCTATAAAATATCACTGGTGAAACACAAAAAAGTCTATAATATTACACAAATACATAAGCTTAACCTACTATATATTATTCCTATGGTTAAACATTTGGAGCCGTATTGTATTTTTGCCTGTGTACTTCTCTATCTCCAGTAAAGGAGTTCTGCAGAATCACGAGAGGCTCTTAACGAAACACAGTTTTGGTCCCTGTAACTGTACCACATTTTTGTGGGAAATACAAGTAAAACTGTTTTTAATTTCTATACAAATGATCACAATTGGTGCACAATAAATTTTATTTTTTTAAACAAAAGATACGTCTAATTTATTTATGATGTAATTTCATTATGATATTTTTTCACCATGAATTATAGGTAATCATTAGAACTGATCATAACAGGTTAAAAGGTGGCTTTAGATGAACATTCTTGAAAATACTGGATGGGTATTAAATGGATGTTTACCCTGGCAAATGTGGTGGTGATGAAGAATGTTGGCATGGTCTCTGCTGTCATGTGAATGTTTCAGTGTGGGCACGCTGGCTCGGATGGAGAAATGTGTTGATGACGACTGCTCTGCCCATCATGTAAAAGCCTTGACAGCTCTCTTTCATCTCTCCCATTCATTAGCATCTCCACTCGCGCATTACTGTGGTTCTTCACAGCCAGAGCAGCCACGCAGAATGGGTGATTAGAATAAACGGCTTTCGCTCATTCTACGTCCATGACTGATTGCTTCAGTCAGAATTGTGACGTGGAATATATTTAAAGGGTCATTTGAAACAATGTATTAATAACTGTTCTAGTCCTATAGCTTTTGATTATAACTTATTCTGTTCGTGTTCTAGAGCTGAAGACAGGTGAAAACTAGATACACGGAGATAAGAACAAGATGCAAGCAGTTACAATTGAAAATATATTAGTACCGCTTCCCTTCAGTCGGAAGAATATATTGTGCTCACAATAATAAACCCACTGTGGAAAGTAGTATGTCATCTCGGTGGTTTCCAAGGTGAGCGAGGTTTAGAGCAATTTCCTTTGCCCTTTTCTATGCTTTGGCCTTATACCAGATTTTCATATAAGGGTCAGCTGTGCTTGAACTACCCAGTGCAGTGTTTATTTAGCTACGGTAGGAAGAGGGCAGCACCATGGCAGATTATATTGGAAGATCAGCATGATGTGACATGGTGTGCCACAGACATGCTGACAATACATTCTCTGCTAGGCCTTCTTGATTAGATGTTCTCACAGTTCAGTATCAACATAGGAGCCAGGACCCCCGGGAAGGGGGTGGGCACAAGATAATTGTATTAGAATTTGTGAAAGCTTTGAAGAGAAGCCAAAATAGCCTGGGTTATATCCCTGGCGTGGCAGATGGGAATGCTTAAGTACATTACACTTTCCCATGTGGAAATTGGTGCTACGCATTTGACCCTTCTTAACTGCTTTATGTGTGGGCAGCCACAGTGCGATCACCTGGGGGACCCAATCAAATTAAAGGGCAACAGAAGGAGCATTAACCTTGCACGCATGTCTTATGGTATTGTATTATTAGCCAGAGGAAACATGCCAACTCCATACAGAAGTGTGATCCCCCATATGGTTTAAACTCAGGGCCTCTTTCTTGTGAGAAAACGGTGTTAACCACATCGCCGCACTGGTTTCTACTGTGACGCTAAATCACTACAGCAAACTGATTTACAACTGCAATATTGCAGAGGGACTCACCTTAACTGTAAAATTGCCCTGGAAGTACATTTATTTTCATAATATATATCTTTGTGCAGGCATGAGAAAATTGTTTTGACATAAGAAAGTCTGATTAGAAATTGATTGCATTTTAATGCCTGCGCAACAATATATTTAAAGAAAATTAACAAAGAATGAAAAACAGTGAGCATCTGGAAGGAGACTGTGAGAAATAACTGCTAGGGAATAGTGATGCATTAACCCTCCTTAGCCCAGTGATTTAGTCTGACAGAATGACTCACAACCACATAGAATATGATCATTATCAATACCAGTGTTGGGCAAGATACTCAGGAATAGTAATAAGTTACTATGTACTTATTACTCCATCAAAAATTTATTATATTACCGTTATAAACTGTTTATTACTGGGTTAAAAAGTAATTAGTTATGTTATAGGTACATTACTATATTACTTTCACAATTATTACCCTACCTAGCCCTTTCTGAAAAATAACCTGTGTAGCTCTATTGGAACAATAATGAACCTTAGGAGTCAACAATCAGCCAGTGAAAACATTGCAACCTGTCGAACTAGATAATTGGACAGGTTGGTTCAATTATCCTGCCCTAAGGACCAGAAATCTCATTCTTGTAACTCAGTAATGCAGCATTACTTGGATTTGTAATTGTAATATTATTACTGTTTTGGAAAAAGTAATATTACAGTTTCTGCCAAACACTGATTAATACACATACACAATAAATAAACAAACATTGTATGTGTATGTGTGTGTGCATGCATTGACTGGTTTTCTTGTTTGAATATTTTGTTGCTGTATCAATTCCCTTGGCTCAACTGAAACTTTCACTGCACTGTGTCAATCATTCAGTTTCACCAATATGAATTAAATATTTTATTTTTCTTCCGGCTACATTGACAGTATCCTGTAGCAACAAATGTAACATGCTCTGTATGTTACAAACGCTGTCATCTATGTAACATACACTGTATGTTACATGGGGAAATGGAAATGTACTGTAAGATCACATATACTGATTTTATTTCATTCTATCAATAATGGCTCATGCTTGTGTTGAGATTTTGAGAAACTAAATAGTCTGAGGATAGCTTTCAGTTGTTTTCTTATAAGGACAATTACTAATACCATTAAACATGCAGCACACCATGCTTTCCCATCACTGGATATTTGGCAGATCTAGACGCCATCCATTCAGACAATTTCTGTATCAGCGATAAAGAGAGGCAGTCAGACATCCCAAAATGTCAGCACCATCAATATCAGGCAAGTTGTAGGTGGAGGTCTGTTTGTGCTGGAAGGCATATTATAGAAAGAACTTCAGCAATAGATTTTTAGCTGCTGGAGACACATCACAGTGGGTTATAACACCAAGCTGGCTCCTGAATAAATTCATAAAATAAACAGAGGCAGAAGCAGAGGCAATGTGATAAAGATATTATTTATTATATGCTGTCAGTGTAGTCTAGTGTTCTGGGTGTCTCTGTCCTGATAGATAATATATTTGAGAGCCAGCATGGGCTCTCCTTGAGCAACATGTCTAGTACATTGCTCTTGTGTGAGGTACAGTAAATAACTCTGGATAAAAATGCAGGCTCAATTATTTAATTGTATTGGACTGTTATTTTTGGACATGGTTCCTGCATTAAGTGTAGGCCTACCATATGGGTTAGTATACACGTGCAAATTATACTGAAAATATTCTATCACTATTCTGTGATGGAATCCAGCTCCATTGTTTAGTTTACACCTTAGTGTAAGTGTGAAGCAAAGCGTAGTACTACGGCTTTGTTGTTGTGAGCGTTGTTTACCACTTAAGCCTATTGTTTGTTACTATTTATGGAGCCAGGGCTGTGTGGAAGTATCAGATTATTTTTTATCTTAACAACATGCGAGGAGATATTTGTTGAATTAGACAAAGTGTATTATCTTACATTTAGATTGCAATATCTTACTTACTTAACATATAAACATATTGTGACCTTTTCCCCCTCCTTGTGGCAGAGATGGGTGGCAACTGGGAAATACAGGCGGCATGCTTTGGGTGGGGGTACAACTTTGCTTTATTGAGGAAATATAGTGGTGTGGGTGGGTGGTTGGCTCCTCCCGCTCGGTCCTCCGGGTGTGGGTTCACTTGGCTTCCTGGGGCAGAAAACAAGGTTAGTGGAAGACACATATACCGCACTATAGGTGCTGTTGTTCCTCTCTCTCCGTGGTCTTCTGGTAGGTGTCTTGTCCTGGCTCTTCTTTTCTTTTCTTTTCTTGTCTTGTCTTGTCTTGTCTTGTCTTGTCTTGTCTTGGCTCTGCTTCACCCTCTTTTCTTCTCTTTTTTTTCCCTCTCTTTATTCCCTGATCAATTAGCTCATTGGATGCAGCTGGGGAGTCTCCACACCTGGAGTATTTTGGAGGGGTAGTATCGTCCCTGGTATATCGCCCCTAGTGGCGTGGAGGCTGCATATCTGGTCAAGGCCCCACAATATAAATGAATGGGTGACTAAAATTAGTGTCTAACTTTGGCTCCGTTGCTGTGAAAAAAATGGTCCATTGGAGTGAAAGGAGATGACTCGACTCTCTCTTTACATGGCTCTGGCTGTAGCTAAATTCTATGATTTGAACTAAATTTATATTGGCACAAAATGTTTATGATACTATGCACAGTATTGGTGTAATAATATTTATTTATTTATTTATTTATTTATTTATTTTGTTCTGCAAGAAAATTATTTGACAGCTAATTTTAGTGAAATAAACTGTTGTACAAGATCGTTTATTTTTTAATTGCTTCCTGTAACTGTCAGATTGCATGGAAAAACATTCTAGTTGCAAAAACGTTTCACCATGTAAAGTCAGCCTGTGGCCTCGTATCTACGACCGAATCACAGCCGTGCTAAAATTCTGTCTAATGCACCCCCTCTCATCTCTCATGTGTTTTATTATATGTAGTAAAACACATGAGAGATTTATTGCATATATATACAGTATATATATATACTAGTAACTAATCAGAGCCATGTAAAGAGAGACGAGTCATCTCTGTTAACTCCAACGGACTGTTTTTTCACAGCAATGACTGATCGTGGAGCCTCAAAACAGTTCCCGGAAGTTAGCCGCAAATACTAAAAGTACTATATAAATTATATTGTAAATGTAAATCTGTGTGTTTATTGACTACTAATTACCAAAAAATTCAGTTATCTGTAAATATATCGATTCAAATTGCCCAGCAAGCACTTTCTGGAACTATTTTGCCTCTCCATGAGCCATGTGACCGTTGAAAATGTTGAACATCCATTGGCATAACTCTTTCTTTCCATGGCTCTGTAACTAATGTAGTGTAATGTAATCAACAATTTCTAGTAACAGGAATATACGCTATTGTAGTAACTATTTGAATATATACTAGTAACTAATGACTACATAGTATATGTAGTCATTAGTATATAGTATATGTATATACATGCATGGACTGCATGTATATAGTGCTTTTCTAACCGTCTGGTCACTCAAAATGCAGGATTGCCTCACATTCACCCACTGATGGTGGCATGAGCATCATGCAAGGTGATACCTGACCACCGGGAGCGGTTAGGTGTCTTGCCCAAGGACACCTTGACACCAGCAATGTATGGATCACCTGTCAACCTGCTCTACCCACTGTACCACTATATTAGTGTCTATATAAAAGATAATTGAATAATTTTCTTTTAAATAGTCATATGTGTGCTTTGTTTCACAAAGCAAACGGGATCTAAAAATAATGGTATTCTCACCATTGACTACCATAAATATTTTTTCATACATAGGTCCCATAACGCGGAAGTGACTTCGGCTCTCTATATGTTGTTAATTCAGTCACATGGTCATTGCCACGGTAACGCGGCCTTGGCCAGGACCAGTACCAAAAACGAGATAAAGTGCCAAGAAGAGAAAAACACACTGACACTCTGAATAAAATATATACTGTACGGAAAATACCTACATAGTCATCATTAAATAGTTAAATAGTAGTGATAAAAACAATTGGTTTCCCATAGGACAAATGATTGGACAAATGTTCTGAACATTTTCCTGCATTGAAACATACGACATTAAGTATATGTGATGGAGGACCTTTTATATGCCTATCAAATCCAGGACTGCCCTTGTTTGTATTTATTGTGCTGAACTGTGGAGACAATTGACTTCCCAACCCATCCTCAGAGATTCCTGCTGTGCATAAGTGCTACAGTAGTAGATATATAACGAAGCCTAGAGCAGTCACAAAGCTCCAGCTCCAAATCACCTTGTTTATAGGCTTATTAGCACCATTAAGCTGTTTGATCATGGAGGCTGACACATTCTGGGCCACTTGAGTCAATAGGGGATTTAACCTGTGTTAAATATATGTTCATTACATACACAGATGTGTGGATATACTGTAGATCCATCCATTTTCATTTTCATACTGTATGTCATTGGCTTGGGGCTGTGTTTTTCAATGTGCTGTTTTCCAGTATAACTCAATATAACCAGTAAGAATGCATGTGTGCAATACTAAATAAACATGAAGGGAAACTATTTAAACCCTTATAGTTTAACATGAATGTGGCCTGGATTGCTTATACGTCTGCTAAAAGTGACACTATTGGCCTACTGTGACCAGTGCAGCTGTGTAATTGTGATACTGACAGGCAGGAAAGGACTATTGAGCCTGCTTCTGATCTGATCTTGCCCACACACCACAGTGGACCAATAGAGCATCAATAGCATTGATTATAGTGTTGTTCCACAGCCAAGGAAGGATGGACTGAATTAACAAGGAGAATATGTTACACATCTTGTAAGGATATATTTTCTATTTTTGCTTGTTGTATAAAGGGAGATATACGGTTTCCTTAATTTTTTTACATTTACAGTTTAATTAAAGTTGCATCATTTAGTAGATCTCTTCCAAAATTATTTTAGAATGTATTTGTCGATAGGGAAACTGTTAAATTGCATTATGTAGTTCTGTGTATTTCCAAATAAAATATTCTTAATATTATACAATTATACAATTTAGGCAAGAAAGTTATAACTCAGCATTTTACAAAGATTTATACACCAAAAACATATATTTTTCTAATTTCAGGAACAGTAATTTAGAAGATGTAATATGAGATTGTGTACATTACATCCAAATAACCTCTATATTGAACATGTGAACATTTTGAACATGTGACAAACAACTGCAAATGCGTCAGCAGCCCATTCATCAGTTTTGATGCTGACAGGTAGTGGTGGAGAAGTGTCTAGAAAGTACAGAATTGATAACACTTAATATCTTCCTGCCACTCGGTGACATGACTCATTTATTGATTTGTGCCCATCTCACACTATTCTGAATTTCTGAGGAATGAATACTCTAGGGTCAAAAAGGTATGTATTTGTTTACACAAAAAAAAAAAAAAAAAAAATCATAGCACTCCAAAAAAGACAAATAATATAATTGAATGTGAATAGAATGTCATGGGTGTGTAACTAATATGGTTCAATAATAAATGTCTATCTGAATATCTACTAAAAGTTCAGTTGACTTGATGCAAATATATTTTTAAAATATGTGCTGCCCTATATATAATCTTAGTCTTTCGGTAGAAATGTTTTGAAAGGCAAATATGAGGCAGTCTATTTCTTCAGTTTAATGGTGAGACTAATTACTCTCAGTTTAGAATTTGTGACAGACTTTTAGTATTTACCTAAAGTGTGTGTGCGTGTGCGCGTTGGTAATTGTTAAGTCCAACACTGATTAATATTTGAATAACAGAACTGGTATCAGCTTTTGCCAGATGCTTGTGAATATTTGAGCAAATGTTCACCCTGATCAACATGGCAAGTCAGTCAATTATTTTTGTAAGTATAATATCCTACTTTTGTGTATCTATATTGTCAAAACTAGGGGTAATATAATGTAGTTAAAGGTATAGTAAGCTATTGCAAAGTAAATGTAAGCTAATACACTTTTTGTCAAATTCAACATACAGTATATCTAACCACACATTTCGCTATCTTACCGTTATCTGTGTGTGTTAAAAAAGAATCTGGTACTTCTACACAGCCCTGGTTCCGTCAGCTCATAATTAAAATGGTCACTACCCCTCACCCCTAATTGGATAATTTCAGTATTCTGTGTCACAATTTAACTGTATAAATCATTGTATGTCGAAGACTATATTACAACGTGTCATAAATAGCCAGTCACTCCCAGGTAATGCTGGTTTTCCCAGCATAATTACAGAGAACAAGGTGGATGGAAAATCACTACAACTCTTTAATGGGCTAACTGAACATTTATCCACCTCCTTAAATGAGCTCTTTGAACAATGTTTACAACACACTCGTCTCCAGATAATTATTGTCCATTTGCATTATGGCTCTATTTGTTTGGTGAAAGGAGAGGCTTTCTTCTCACAATTTCACAAATAATATGCTGTATCAACATTTCAACAAACACCTCTACACGGTTTGGCCTGGTCTTATAGTGTCAACATCCACCCACATATTCTGTAATAAAGGCTCTACACAGATTTCACTAAAGTTTCACAAAAGTGAATATGGGCACATCTATTGAGCTGTTTCACTCAGCATATGAGCCACAGTACTTACTGTTATGTTGTTTTTTAAAATAGAATTACCCTCCTTGGCTATCCCACTATAACTCAAATAGGCAACAACCACTAACTCCCGTCTGTATACTAGTCTAAAAGTGTCATAAATAGCTCAGAGGTGGTTTGACCTACGTCAATCGCATCCATCGTGAATGTGCATGCTGACCAGTTAGTCATTTCAGATAGGCGTCATTTGTATGGGAAATACTAGCCTGGTGCCCACTTGCCTGGTTAGTTTAAGAATACGCATTTCTGTCACGACTGTCCACCACTTGTCAGAGCACCATTGACAAATGCCTCCTAGATTTTAGACAAACAATCCAATGAAAAATGTCTTGTATTTTTCTTTCCTCCACCCATTTCTCCCTTTCCCTGCTCAGCATTAATTACCTCCAGTTCACGTCCTCTAGCTCTGATGCCAAGACATGATTATCTGTAGGCTACTTTGCTGTAGATCACTAAGAGGAGTTGCCATGGCAAACATAATGCTGTAAGTGTAGACAGTGGCAAATCATAATTCATCTAGGGATGGGCTTGTGTTGCTTTGAATGACCCTGTATGCCACTGAGAAGTGGAGCCTTGATGGCAGATGAGCAGAGACATACAACATAGCATTTACTCTAAAATATAGTGAATATTCATAGAAGTATTCCCAGAAGATGCTATAGAAAAGCTACAGTATATATGACCTATAGAAAATGTTAATCTATCCCCAGTTTAGATAAACATCATATCCAACGCTGATCATGTTACATTTTCTATAACTATTCAAGAAAAGACTAGTTTAGATATTTGATATATAACAAAAGGACAATGATTTCATGATTCACAAATAGAAACCACAAATGAAAGATTATGACACTATATTATTAATAACAAAAAGGGTTGTTTAATTAAATTATCTGGACAGTCTCATCCTTTTCAATTAAAATTTAAAATTTACATCAAATTCACCTTATTTGACCTATTCCCTTTTTATTTCTCAATTGAGAAGCACAGCTATCCTAAAAAAATGTTTTTGGTCTTCAGTTTTTAAAATAATGTTTAATCTACTGTACCCATACATACCTGCTTAAAGTATCTTAAACAAGCATTGACTTGTTGACGTTATAGAAGATTCTGGGCCCAGTTATCTTAACATACGATACCAAATTAAACGTGTTTACTCTATTTGTCACTGGCCATGCACAACATGAGATTGTGCCAGATTATCTCCACAAAGATAATGATTATCTATTGTCCCTAAACATGAGACAATCAAACACACAGTAACCCTACACAATGCAACAAACACATATTTGGTACAGTTATATGTGTACTGTAAAATATTACTAATTTCAACAAAGTCGACAGGTCTATCTTACATTTCTGGTAAATATTTCCCCATATTATTATATTCATATTAAAATAAAGAAAATGTAAAAACAGCAAAGATATCTTCAGTTTCCTATATCACCTACAGTATGTGTAAACACTAAACCAAGCAGGCGTCTAAAACAAATAAACCTCCACTAACCTATACAATGTTGGTGTGGCTTGACACATAAATGTATAACTTTAAGCAGTACACATGATAAGAGCACTGTTTCACCAGACTGAATGCAAGCGGGATGTAGCGTCTCTCTTGAGTATCATTGGAGTTCAGTATGTAATTGCTTTTACTTTACTTGGATTTCTTCTCATCCATCGACCATTTACAATACAGCTTTGCAGTAGATCCATGCGGAACAAGGACATGGCCAAATTAAGCTCATATATCTAAAACAGAAGACAATAAGCCTAGCGGATCTAAATTGCGGGCTCAGTTCATTTATTACATACTTTATAAGGTAAATGAAATAGTGTCCTTATTATGATTTTAATTTCTAAAGAAGATAGACGGCAGAACCAGACATCCTTTATTACTGTTTGTGGACTCATATAAATAATGTTGTTAATCAAATTCATAATTCACGAAAATTGCTTGCAGTGAGTGTTATTTTGATAATGAAACTGCTAATAAAAGGTACCCATTAACGAAATGTAGGGACAACCCAATGAAAAATGATTAAGAAAAGAAGAGTCAATGTGTCAAAAAGCATAAGAAAATACAATAAAAGTGATATTGCTTCTGTCTTGTGGCGAAACATAACAGTAGTTTCTCCTTTGCATGTGAACTATTAGCACACATAAGGAACTACTTCTACCTGACATCCTATATGTTTTCAGTGAACATCTACAAGCATATAAATGTTCCAAATGTGTGTTTGTGACAGTTGAGTGTGCCTATACCATCTGTTTGGAAAGTATAACCCAGCCTTGTGGAGGAGGAAAGGTCCATAGTGTGCTTGTCAATCCTATCAGTTTAATTTGTTGTTATCTTGCTTTAGAGGATTTGGCTAAAATTAGGTGAAAGCATGTACAATTTTCTAATTGGTGCATCCTTGGCAAACTGTCAACAATTTAAGTTTATTTCAAATCGGATGTGAATCTTTTGAGTCATTGCACAAACAGCTACACACACAGACACACACACACACAAACACACGCACACACACACACACACACACACACACACAGACTATATGATTATATTACCCCTCTTATGCACTTCTGCACTTCCGCAGATGTAATTATGGAGAGAGAATGACCAAACAGATAGATTGTATGTCCCTATCTCTAATTGTTCTGAATTAATTACACCCACATACAAGGGCAGTTTGATCTACGTTTTTGAACTTGTACAAATGTTCCAGACTGCTGTTGAAGTATGATATGATTAAGATATTATCATCATAGTGATTAAACAAGCATTTGAGAGGCCATGCCCCTTGCCTAGATCTAGATATATACATGTATTGTTTTTAAATGTGATAGGTTGATTTGAAACAATTGTAAGTGTGTGTTCTATGGTAATTTGTCTACACACCATGATCTGCCTCCCGTGGCCAATATACACACATTACTCATGTGAGGATACCTTGCCTGCAATAAATCAGAATTTAAAAGTGTGCCAGGGTAATATTAAACTCCTATGTTTATGGCTTATGCCATTCATGTTGAGGAGGGTGAAGGTTGTTTATTTATTAAGATAACTAGCACAGTCTGCCTGTACATAATGTACATTGAATCATTTAGTTAGACTTCAGACAAGCCTTATACAGTATATTATTATTCTGCATATGTAGTAGTCAGCTGACTGGAAATGACTCATAGATGCATTGTGCCCTTCATTTCTTTTTTTTTATAGTGTTTATAGAATTTTGTTCAATGTATTTACGTTCCACATCCAGTAAGATATTTTTTTGCTGTTTTCACTAACTGCTCTTTACAAGACATTTATTGCTGGTGCAATATTTTTTTTTCACATTCATACAGTATGCATGAATTAGCACCATAACATTATCTTAACAAGCTCATATATAAACTCAATCTACAACTGAAATGTCAGAGACATTTCAATGACCAATGTGTGCAATTTCCAAAGTCAAGATATGACTTTAGGTAGATTTGTCTGTGTGGTTGGATGGGAGGGGAGGGTGTGTGTATGTTTGTGTGCATGTGTGTGTGTGTACATGGGTGTGTGCATGTGTGTGCATGTGTGTGTGCGTGTGTGTGCGTGCGTGCATGTGCGTGCGTGCGTGCCTGCGTGTGTGCAAATGTGTGTAAATATGTGTGTGTGTTAGCACTGTGGAAAGAGCATGTTAGTAATAAAATGACTAAGAGACAAAGCCGGAGCCAAATATGACTTGAGAGCCCTTGGTGTTCCAAGTGCTATATTTGTTATATATTTTTCTTAATTAAAGCCTTACAGCCACAGTCCCTCGTCAAAAAGACGTCCGCACTTGTCGTGCCAGAAGTATCATTCATACATTTTAATGAACTCCCAGCAAGCATGCTGTCGCAATAAATGCTGAGTAATGTTTTTAAATATTAATAAACAGATCAACAGTACACTACATTGTATGGCACTATTGGAAAAAAATGTGTAGTGTACGTTTTTCCTGGATACACTCAATGAGTGACCATTAGTGAGACGCCTGTCTGTGTGTGTGTGCGCATGTGTTTGTGTGTGCGTGTGTGCAGGTGTGTGCATGTGTGTGTTTAAGCATGCTCTCATGTGTGAAAAAGGACCAAAGAAGGTAGATGGAAAAATTTCAAAGGTAGATTCTCGTCCCTCCAGGGAGGGAGGAGACACCTAATTACTCTGGAATATATCCCTCCCTCCATCTTCTACTTATTTTCTAATTAGTTTCTGGTGTTAGGGAACCAGCCGCTCAAATAAAACTAGTGAGTGGTAATCCCTGCGTGTCCATTTTCTACCCAGCATCCTGTGGCCATACTTTGCTCTAGGCTATTTACTTTGCTCTAGGTTTGGCTTGTCTATTGGGACAGTGTGTTCCAGAGAGCCAATTGGCTCATTTCCTCACAACAACAGCACATTGTCTCAGGGTGCAACTCTGTTGTTGATTTTATTACAATAAATTTTTCCCCCGCAGGGCCAACGGTTCTTTAATTGTAGTCATAAATCTCTCAACTAAGTGCAAACTCTGTGTGTGCGTGTGTGCGAGTCAGAGAGAGAGAGAGAGAGATAGGGTGAGACTTGATTTTTACTTATCCAAAACCAAAACCCACCTGGCGGAACAGCTTGCAGGCAGTCATAGGCTGCCTAAAACCTGAGCCGGGACCACGTGAAATAAAAGCATTTCTTTGAACCCTTCAAAATAATGGATATCTTACTTCGTAGGCTTTGTAGCTTCCAGAGACTCTACTGTAGACTGTATCGCTGTCCCTGCTTTTGAGAAAATGAAGGTCTACCTTCCCTGGAAAGTAGTTGTCACCATGGAAACAACCGTTATGCAGCTTTTACAACAATAGCCGTTAAATGAAAAAGCATTCTGATGGAATTCAAGTGTAGGATCTCTGTATACCTCTCTGCCTGGAGTGAAGTAGGAACATTGTTACGGGCCAAGCCACGGCAGGCAAATGCTTACAGGAGTACAGCCTCAATTTGATGAAATATTCTAACTTTGCTACTCATACTCTTGAACAAAGTTTATACAGTAACTGTATATGCTGATAGCTAAAAGTAAAACTATATTGGGTGTTATAAAAAGGAAAATATACACCATATGCTTAGTTACTATATCATTATAGACACTTTTATTTCTCTTAATGTTATCGTGTGTGTGTGTCCTCTATGCCTGTACCAACATGAGCTCAAAGATCACGTAGACATCTGCTAATCCCACCCCTAACACATGCGGCACACCTAGTTGTGACTGGAGGCCAGTGGAACTGCCCGTCAGCTATCAAGAAAACAGAAACCATCTTTGCCTGTGCCTCCTTAGAATCTCTGCATATCCTGGCCTTGACGGAAACTTGGATCACACCAACAAACACGGCCACCCCAGCTGCCCTCTCTACTGCCTACTCTTTCTCCCACACAGGACACAGGACAAGACTTCTCATCTCTCCAAAGTGGACGAACTGTGCTCTCCCTCTATCTCACCTGACTATCTCCTCTATTGATTTCCATGCTGTCTCAGTAACTCGTCCTGTTAGACTCTCAGTTGTCCTTTTCATAGTGACTGAAGCACTTCACACTGCCAGAACAGCCTCGCTCTCCTCAGTCCTCATCCTTCTAGACCTCTCTGCTGCATTTGACACGGTAAACCAAAAGATCCTTCTTTCAACACTTGCTGAGCTAGGGATTGCACACTCTGCTCTCTCCTGGTTCGGGTCCCTTTCTGACAGATGGCTCCTCTGGATGCCTGTCCAAACCCTGCCCAGTAAAAACTGGGGTCCCACAAGGATCTGTGTTAGGACCATTACTCTTCTCATTGAATACTAGAGCTATTAGCCCTGTAATTTCTTCTCATTGATTCTCCTATCACTACTATGTGTATGGCACTCAACTCTAGCTCTCCTATCCTCCATCTGACACACAGATCTCAACTTGGATCTCTGAATTTATTGCTGACATAAGTGCCTGGATGTCTACACGTCGCCTCAAACTCAACCTCGACAAAACAGAGCTACTCCACCTACCGGCAAAAGACACTTCTCTTGTGGACTACCTATCACCCTTGAGAACACCACAGTGTCCTCCTCTCCTACTGCAAAGAGTCTTGGAGTCATCCTGGACAACCAACTATCAGGCACAGCAAACATCATTGCAACAGCTCATGCCTGCAGATTCTCACTCTACAATAGCAGAAGAATAAGGCCGTTCCTCACAAAGGAAACAATACAACTCCTGGTCAAATCCCTAGTGATTTCATGCCTGGACTATTGCAACTCTCTGTTAGCCGGACTACCAGCATGCTCTACCAGACTCTTACAGCATGTTCAAACAGCTGCAGCCCGCCTGGTATTCAACCAACCCGAGTTCTCCCATGTGACCCCCCTCTTCTGAGAACTTCACTGGCTCCCCATTGCAGCCCGCATCCGGTTCAAGACACTGGTACTGGCCTACAAGGCAGAAAAGAAAATTGCCCCGAACTACCTCCAAGCAATGATCCGGTTCCAGGTACCAACAAGTGCACTTCCTACCACCACCTGGCACTGCCATCGCTACGAGGCCTCAAGACTCGCTCATCGAAGTCTCGAATGTTCTCGGTCCTGGCACCGCAATGGTGGAACGAGCTTCTAGCAACAGTCAGGACTGCTGAAACATTACCCATCTTCCACAAGAGTCTCACCTCTTCACAATCCACCTCGACACCTTGACTAACGACCTCTCCACCTCCTAGTACTCAATGCTAATCTATTTATTTTTCTCGCTACTCTCTTTAAAAAAAAAAATATATATATATATATATATATATATATTCTGCTGTTATGCAGCACTTTAGTACTATGCACTTTTATTTTCAGGCCACTAGCAACTTTGTTGGATGATTTAATTATATATTGACGTGGTAGTAGACATGATGCAAAACTATTCTTACATAGTATTGGTTGCTTACAATTGCTAGTGTTTGACCTGTCCCACTTATGACAAATGCACTACATGTAAGTCGCTTTGGATAAAAACAAATGCTGTAAATGTAAATGTAAATTTAAAAAACCACAATGATTAATAAAAATGTAATAGAATAATAATGAGAATAATAATTACTTTTTAAGTATTACATTTTAATTTCACTTTAGCTGATAGACATTTATAAACATGCAGCAAAGACTACATAAATATATACTATTTACTATTTACAATGACACATGGACATGGGTGATACTGCATCTTAGCAGGTGATGTTATACTGTATAAGTAAAGGTGTTGACCACTCAACACATCCAAATATTTTTGGTATAGTGCAAAATTACTTGTACAATAAGGAAGATTAGCAACCAGTGGATTCTGCTCATCTTCTGTTAATCCTCAATGGATTATGGCCAATTGGCCAAATTTATCAATTTTTTTCTGTTGTTTCATAATTTCATGAATATCAATTTCTGTTAACTGGTTTATACATATCATGTGCTGACCACTCCATATGGGTCTTGTGGACTCACAAGTAATATGCAAAGATGTATTATAATTCAGCATTACATGATTTATTGCATGATAGTTTGCCCTGTCACTTAATCATCTATCCTGTTCAAAGAAACCAAAGCTAACATTATTGCTATTCCAAAAAGGTCAGAAAATTAAATAGTTTGGATCTTGATCTGATGGGTTATTTAGAAAAATAAATACTGCAGTACCGTACCATATGGCATTTAATGTATTTAGTTGTTCAGGTACGCCCACAAGACAATTCAATATTTTGTATTATTTATTCAGGTTAATAAAGGGACACATTTTGGTGAGTGTCTGAAATGACCCTTGTAGATGAAACCAATTACACAAAAACGCTGTTTTTCATTTGAAAAATTGCTCACATTCCACATGTGCACTGAGCTGGCACAGACATTTTGGGATATGAGGTCTCTATGATGTAGGAGTGTACCTCTAAACTGAGCATCTGTATATATAATACATAATGTAACAATATGGAAACTCAACATCCCCTAATAAGGTTGTGCAAAATTGTATAATAGGCTTTCAAACACATTCATTTTCACATTCAGTTAAAAAATTTAAATAAAAAAAGAGTATGAAGCATGAGAAATCCATTGCCATAGTAGCATAAAAACATGTATGCAAAGTTTTTCAGACTATACTTTAAAAAGAACAATCTGAAAATATTGAATAAAATCAGTAATTTATTATACCTTTCACACAGTTTTAGACTGTAAGCATTTGGCCTGGTAACACTCGGGATACAAACTTTCCATTAAATGAGTTTGTCTTCCTGTGTGCAGATGAAAAATGTACATTGATAATATGAGAATGCGAATGTCCCAATCTTTGTTTGGTTGCTTTTTGTTTCATGTACTGAATTCTGACGCTGTTGTGGTTAACTGCATATTGAGATGATACATTTCAAATATAATTACTTCTACAAATATATTGTGCACAGTATGTTTTTGTGACCTGTACATGAAATTCATTTTCTTAGCTTCATATATTAATAAACTGCAGTGTGCATAAACAAAGGTCCATCTAAGCAGGTTTGCTGTGTGTTCCTCAGGTTTAAAATGTAGGATATATTATTCCATGGTAGTGTCAGTTGCGATACCGAATTTGAAATTACTTCTGGTTTATCAATAATATCAATTAATTAATAGGCATGCAATTGCTTAAAACTGATATTTCTTTTTAGATCAGTCTGACTTAATTCACTTAAAAATCTGTTCTAACTTTCATATCTATTTAAATGATACTTCTTCATTATAATTTACATTATGCTGTATGTCATCTGTCAACTGTCAACTGTATGTCATTGTCTTGCCACATGCTACAAAATCGTAATAATGATGATACTAATACAATCTCCAATCTCAAGTAGGTCGTAGCGCCAATAAAATGCTGCCGCATTTTAATATATTTAATATATTTATAATAGCAAATAAAATTTGCTGGCTTTATAGTAATTGTCCAACACCTGAATCCATGTCACACTGTCCTTATCAATATAAATACTGATGTATTGGTTTCAAACAAAATAGATACAATCTAGTAAGACTGATTTGCTGCATCATTGATTTATTTTGCTTTATTTAAATTATAAAAATTATCAAAGATTGTTAAAACATCTCTGACATTTTTGTATGTGCATATTCTCTTTTAGTCTCTAATATGTAAAAGGCTATGACACGTAATCAAATAGCCAATGCAAATGCTGGCACATTTGTAAATGTCTCTGTGGAACATTATTATAGTTTAGGTTTGTTTCATATTACTCAATCTTTTTTAGTATTCACATGAATAAAATATCATACAACATAGCAGTGCCATTAAAACTACTAAAGATTGTAGCGTTTAAGGGTCGTTTATGAGCTGCGTTTGGGTTATACGGTGTCGTATAGTGAAGGATGATGCTATCGTGTTTTAAATGGAGTGTTGATTTTCCCATTCTCTTTTTTTACCCTGTTTGGATATAAAGCCAGAGCTTATATTAACTTTCATCCATCAGCTGTCCTAATAAACGCTTTGACGAATACATTTAATTATGTTTTCCTAAACAATTTTAGTTAGGTTTAACAAAACATTTCCTAATATTGAAACAAAAAGTAAAAGTTGTAGGTGCTTGAAAGAAAAGTATTAGCAAACAATACATTCCCATTCCCCCAAATTATCTGAAAATTTAATTTTCGGTAATGCGGGGTACAACAAAGAGCTGACAACACATAGACTAACATTGATGGTTTGCTTCCTTCTCCAAAGTCCTTCTGTTGGCAGGCTTTCCTCAGATGCTGACACAAAGGAATGGAGCAGACACCATGGATGACATGGTGTCTGCTCCATGGATCACATGTTACTGAAGTCAGAGAGGAAGAGTGGAGGTGCTCTGTTGAGTGAGGAACACAAAGCCTGCGGCCCCTGGCAGATCTGTACAAGGAGGCTGGCCCGCATGCATCCTGCATACAACAGGATATTGACCAAGGCTCCGGTAATCATGCTGTTGATACAGCCACACGACGACGGTGATGTAGAAAGAGGCAGAACGAATAAAGGAATTCATATGGTTCTTGTCCAAAAGAGTGGGTGCCATTTTCTCCTGTCTCTTCCTCTGCTATGGTAGACTTTGCTTGCTGCTTGGTCCCCGACAAAGAGGGATTATTCCGTTGGGGTGGTGGCAATAGGGCTGAGCGTTGGGGTAGGCAGCTCCCCTATAGGACACATGGGGGCGATGGCTTTGTGACTGTAGTACTCCACAACTTGCTTTGGCACCTCTGCTAGAACACACTTTGCCAGGGCTGCAGGCGAAGCCTGGCTCAAAGAGAGAGATGATTTTAGACATTTGTGAAAAGAAAATATCAATAAGTCTGCAAAAATGGTTCTGGGATATATTATTCAGAAATATTTTTATCCTAAAACCTCTTAGAAAATATACACAATGGACATAATGTGTTTGCAGCCTGTGCTACCCATCTGTAGCACTAGCACAGCCAACAAGAGCTGTGTGAAAACACAGTCTGTGGTTAATGCTACAGAGAAAGAATAAATGCTGACCGTTTTGAAGTCTCTGAAGGGAACAAACTGCACAATGTCTCTCAAGACGGGCTCTCCCTTTGGAGAGCGCAGTACTCCATCATCTCCATCCAGGATTTGCATGTCTGTGAAGTCTGCGTTGCCCACGCCAACAATGATGATGGACAGAGGCTGGTAGGAACCTCGCACGATTGCTTCACGTGTGTCCGCCATGTCGGTCACGACACCGTCCGTCAGGATTAGGAGGATATGGTATCGCTGGGAAAATGGGGAGGAGATTCAGCTAAGTGTCCGTAGCGTCTTGGTGTTGTACCTTTGTCTAGCATGCAGTTTCTGAATGCGTGCAGCTTCCATGTGTACGTGTATGTAGGTGTTTTAAACAAAGGGTTAGGGATGAATCAGATATAAACAGAATTTTAATAAGAAAAAAATGCAAAATTAGATAAAATATACCTGGAAAAAGCGCCTGAATGCATTTTTTATGTATTTTTGCTTTTATGTTTTGTGTAGATAGATAGAAGTCCACACGAGAACAAGTAAGATAGACGACACAGGGTCTGATTTCTTGTTATTGGCAGGAAGCACAGAGGGAGATAGTTCTCCCACCACAGCGCAGTAGATATGACAGTAGAGTCACAGATACATATTAAGCTCATTAGGATGGTCGATGTTCTGACCAATGTATGATCCAGTCACACATACATACAGAGTCTTTGAGCCAGAGTCACAGATGCATATTAAACTCATTAGGATGGACGAAGTTCTGACCAATGTATGTATTGACCAGTGGATCAAGACATTTGGAAAGGTAAGTACAGCCAGGTCAAGGTTGGAAATGGCTTTGGGCTAATTCTTTATAAAAAGGCTGCACATACGGGAAAAACAAATATGAATACAAATATATAACAACAACAAAAATAATGAAGACAGTCTAGGTTGTACAGAACAGACCCATAGTAGATATATGGAGGTACCTACGACCACTGGTATCTATTTATCAAATTTTCCACTATATATATTGATTATATGTAATCAATATATATATATATATATATATATATATAAATGATGTGCTAGTCAGGCTGGACACATTCATAATATATATTATAAGTGTATATATTAT
>JAODUH010021945.1:0-25129 GCA_027564835.1 Typhlichthys subterraneus
GTCAGCACCGGGGTTTGAACCCACAACCTTACGGCTGTAAGTCCAGCAACCAGCCCACTAGACCATCCTGCCCCCTTATTACACACGTTCTCCAGCGTTCAGGTGAGAGACCATGTCAACTAGAAGAAAAAGCAGGTGTAGACCACTGGTCAATGTTCCTCAACAGGACTGAGGATAGGCATGGGCGAGGACCTCATAATACCATCAGATGCATAACAATACATTGCGATACGATATCTTGTCAATTTAATGTTTAAATAGTGCTAAAAAAATACAACTAAATTAAATCTGTTTAATGAATAATGCATTGATGATTGACTTCTATCCTTCATTTTGTATATCTATTCCCTGTGTTCTGTGTATGTGATGCGTGCTCACTTAAAAATAAAGAAATCTATGCATCGATACAAGGGGCTTGCACATTGATACAGTATTGTGAACACAAAAAAAAACAATCATGATAGTGAGCCCTATCAATTTGTTTGCCCAGCCCTAAACAGGATATAGACATCTTCTCCACAAACAGGTCCCTGTCGCTCTGCGGAGGAGGGAAGGTTTCGATGTCCTTCTCCAGGCTCTTGATCTGACGACCCATCTGCTCGATGCTCTTCTGGAGCATCTCGGCTGACACTAAAGGTCGACAGGAAGCCAACAGTTGTGTTTAGAGTGTCAACCTTGGAGGCAGAGTGCCACGGAGAACTGAGCGCTGCAACTTCTCCCCACTGACTGATGCCAAGGACTAATTAAAACGCTTGATTCTGCAAATGGGCGTAACTTGAGAACCCATTCCATCCATTTGAATGTGTGTGTGAGGAAGTGAAAATACTAAAAATTGTGAGCTTGTGGTTTAAACCATCTTTATAGGCTCCGTGATTTGATCCTACTGTACGTGATGTGCGAGACACTGAGCAGCACAACATGCCATGTACCTCTGCTGGCCTTCTCCACGTGGAGGAGCTCGTCAGGGAAGCTCATCACGTCAGGGTACTTCTCCTGACACAGGTCAGCCAGGAAGTGCAGCAGGGTCTGCTTCTGGTCGGACGACTTGGTGTCCCGCAGCTGGTGGGGATGTTTGGGAAAGACGTGTGGAAATAAGTGAGGGGGTGTGCAAATGTAGAGGCAAATATAGTCATGCATGTCCTACTGTGTGTTCACAGCCATCCCAATTATTTCTTTATGGTTACTGCTTCTGTCGTTGGCCAGAAATCAGATGATAGTCAATTGGGAATTGGGTTGTATGTATAAAGACAAATAAAGGCTATTTCAGGAGCGCTTGACATCCTCTAATGTACACCTGGGGAATGGGATCAAGAGACTTGCTTTACCGCCAATACAAATAAAACAGTCATCGTTACGGGTGGTGATGTGCGAGAGACTATATTCATTCAGCAAAAATAAGTTGCCGCCCTGGGTGAAAATGCTGCAGACCCCCTGTGCTGTGTTACCACGTGTCTATCCTGACGGAAATGTTGCTCACACATCAAACTGTGTGCGTGCGTGCATGTGTGCGTGCATGTGTGCGTGCATGTGTGCGTGCGTCCTTCGGGTAAACTGTTGTCAGCCTTACAGAAGAATGACAAGACCCACCTTGCAGAGGAAAGAGATGGAGAAGCCGAAGGACTTGGCGTTGCGGGAGCCGGCGTTCATGTAGTTTCCCACCAGCAGGGTGATCTGCAGAAGCTGGGCGAAGGACTGGCTGTTCCTCAGCTCCTCGCAGGCCGCCGTCACCGCCACCACGTCGGGCTTCACGTTGTTCAGCTGCTCCTCGAACTGCAGCTTGAACTGGATGGCCTGCAGGCGGGGCTTCAGGCGCTTCACCGTGGACATCTGGGTAAAAGGAAAGGAGTGTCTCCGGTCTCTCATTGGACATGTGGTACACACACACACAACATCTGGGCAAAAGGAAAGGAGTATCTCCGGTCTCTCATTGGACATGTGGTGCACACACACAACATCTTGGCAAAAGGAAAGGAATGTCTCCGGTCTCTCATTGGACATGTGGTACACACACACACAACATCTGGGCAAAAGGAAAGGAGTATCTCCGGTCTCTCATTGGACATGTGGTACACACACGGGTACTGTGGTTTGTGTCGTAGTGATGACAGTCAGACAGGACTTTTGCCAGGGACAGTTGGTGTCATCTCCCACACTGGCTGTCTGGCAACACACTTTAACTCCACTCTCCCTATACCAGTGCCCACCGCAGGAAGCAAGTAGAGCTGCTTGTCAGACCCATGTACAAGAGCAAGGCGTGCTAATGGAGGTTCTATTTAAGGAGCAAGAGCCGCGTAGAAGTACCAGATAATGTTTTCTGCAGAGAATGGTAAGCTATCAAAACACAAAGAGATATTTAATGAATTTGACAAAAAGTGTATTAGCTTACAATTGCTGACTATATCTTTAACAGAGAGGCTGTTCAATTGATCTTATGAGCGAGAGCTGTACTCCCAAAGACAAATGTATGGTGATAGGAGACAACACACTAGTTCCGTTCAGGTGTTGCATGTGAATACACTACATGTGCAGCACATAATATTTTTAATTTTTTTTAATAAATAAGCATATCTAATGATGTGCTTGATGTTACACACTGGCACTATAATAGCTGGAAGGACCCTGCCACACAAAATGGTGTGGTGTGCTTTTGTGCTTGTGTTCGCCACAGTTAAACATAGCGTTGTTGGCCTGTGTGACCGTTTAGTGTGTCTAATATGTTCTGGACACAGTGAATACATCTCACCATTTCAGCAATTTCTACGCCTCATTTCTTCATCGGCACGGACACACCAATTTTGTGCCGATTTTCTGGGCAGTCAGCAGGGAAATTACTACTGAGCAGACAAGGCAGAGGTGTGTGTGTGTCTCTTCTCACCACCACAGCAAACTGCTCGGCCTCAGCGAGGTCATCGTATTCGTCCTTCAGATCAGCCAAAACGCTGAGCTGTTCTGGCTCCGGGAGCTGCTTAATCAGGTTCTGCAAGGCAACGAGCAGCTAAATCAACATTCCTGATATGATCAGGCCGTGTGCTTCGCTGGCGGCTAATACATCACACGTACTAAAACATATAAACATATAAACTAGAGAGACTAATGAAGAACTGTGTACATGTCCAGACATGTGAAACTCTTAACACCTGTGTACTGTAGACTGTGGTGTTTAACAGCTGATGTTCTCCATTTACAGACTAGGCACATTATGTATTGGAGGTCACACAGCACTGTACATCTAACTGGGCAGGCGGCTTTAGCAGCTAGCTACATGTTGCTAAATTAACTATTAACGTTGTACTAAACTTTTACAGTTCACATGGAGCACATGGCCACAGGTTATGGTAAATGGACTGCATTCATATAGAGCTTTTATAACCTTCCGGCCACTCAAAGCGCTCTACAGTATTGCCTCACATTCACACACACATTCATACACTGATAACGTTTGCTGCCATGTAAGGTGTGACCAACCACCCGGAGCAGTTAGGGGGGTTAGGCATCTTGCTCAAGGATGCTTGCAGGTAGGTCAACACCGGAGTTCGAACCCAACACCCGAACCACTAGACCACCCTGCCTCAAGGTTAAAAGGTCAGTCTGTCTGCTGAATATATCCCCCACCCTTCCCGATATGTTTATGATTAATGTGCCAACTGTACCTGGACCATGGAGTCTGTCAAGACGTTCTCGTTGACCTCAAGGATAGAGTTCTTGATCTCCTCATAAGGCATACGGAAGGAACCCAGAAAAATGGCTGAGACACAAGGGGACACACAAAACAAAACAACTTGCCACACATTGACTTAAACTGTACAACTGTGTCATACAGTTACAGGGTAACGGATAGGTTACGTAGCAGGGTTCAAATGAGCACAGCACAAAGTTCCGGCTGTTTTCACCTGTCATTGGTGACTAATGAAATCAAGAAGTGGAATAGCTTGAGGAAATGAATGGAGATGTCAGTTTTACTGGCATGCGTTTAATTTCCGTCACTTCCCAGTTCACAACTTATTCACTGCTCTGTTGAAAATGGAACATGCCCGTCCTGAGACAAACCATGCTCTACAGTCACATGTACTTAACACCAGTCAAGATGCAATTTTAAAACAGAGAAACCTTCAAACAACACAACTGGAATCCGAAGAGTTGTACGAAAGGGACATCTTCCAGTATAATAATACTGATAATCCAGTTCAGCACTGTGACTACCAACTGCTGCAAATACATTTAGAGGGGTCAAACATAGAGGACGAATTAAGCTTAACCTTGAATCAAGATCGACAATAACACTTTTGATGAATGGCGAGACAGTGGTTGGGTAGTGGAACTTCGTGGACCCACTCACATAGATTCTGGGAGGTCTTGGAGTCCAATATCTTCAGCTCCTTCACCTTCTTCTTCTGCACCTGTTTCTCCTCATCTCCCTCCTGCTCCTTCTTGGCTAGAGAGAGAGAGAGAGAGAGAGAGAGAGAGAGAGAGAGAGAGAGAGAGAGTGTTAATGTCAACAATCCCCTGACCACTTAGTTCAAATGTACAACGGAGGGGGGCTTCTGGGTAAATATGTGGGCAACAGAGGGGAAACAGAAGAGGGTGTCAAAGAGGGAAAATTACTGACATACATGAACAGAGGAGAGAGCGATGGAAGGATGGCTACTGGGCCTGTCAGCCTCATAAGTGGTCTTGGATTCATAACCAACCCCTTCCCCCCCTAAACAACCGAACAGGTCGCTCCATCAGTGCCCTTGACTGGAGGACGACTGGCGGGAAATAATGGTTCTGACACCGGGGCAGTGATTTTCCCGGTGGAGGATACCGGGGACTGTGTACGACGGATTGGCTTTGACATGAGAGACCTGGGGGGCAATTTAACACTCACTGTGAGGTTATGCATACACAACCGCACGCGCAAGGTCAGACAAATGCAGACAACCGTGCACGGGCATGCACCAGGGACACGTGCGCTCACGCTCGAGAGGAACACCTCATGCTGAATTGTTCTGACAAGGTCAGTTTTTATGTGTGTGTATGTGTCACAAACATCCCAAAGGACATCAGATAGAAGGTCACCCCAGCTCTGCTATACAGTAGGGGTGCACAATATATCGACTCAGTATCGTTATTGCAATATCACATTACTACTGTTGCAGGAAGTGCAATATTTATTTGTGCAATATTCAGTTTATTTTGTGGAGAGATGAGTCTGTTGGCCGTTTGGCTTAGTTTGATTTAGACAGAAAAGTAAGATGTGTGGCTGAGGAAGCTGATGACATAATAGAGATCGAAGCGTCAACATTAGTGGCCAAAAAGAATGCCTCTTTGATAGTTCTTGGTAGCTGGTAATAAGTTGTTGTTTGAGTCCAATATGACTGTCAGTTGAAACGTGTTGTTTTGACATGGATACATTTTGCGTCAGTACTCGCCTACTTGACAAGAGAGGTGTTTTGATTGACATGCAGGATGACCAACTACGTAACTCAATGACCAAGTCGGACGTTAAACTTGCAATGAGGAAAACTAAACAACAGGACTCTGACTGTTTACAGGTAAATCTGTACAATTTGTAGCCTACAGTTGCTAATTTGAATACATGTTTACATTTAAACTGGTAAATAAAGTACTGTGCTATCGTTGCACCAGAAATTACAGGGACATACCTGCATGACAATGCTAACAGCCAATGTAACTTGACAGTATTACTTCCCCAAAGGGTCGAGTCGAGCTTACGAGGGTATATGCACAGAGCACAGAGTTGCCTATGTGACGTAGGGCTAATGAACGGAAGAGGCTGAGACTAGGGCAGACTGGAGACACTGTCTCTCTCTCTTGTGGTTCCTTCTATTTTGGGGGTGCTCTTTGTGTGGGGATCTGGTGATCGTCTCTCTGGGGACAGTACTCGCCTTAAAGAGTCAGGTAGGAAGTTGTAGGTGTGGCCTGGATGGCAGCCAGTTGAAAAAAATGCTGTTTGCATGACAATGTCTTTCCTCCCACACACACACACAGAACAATGCAAATATATTATTATGCCCTGTGTTCCCAATGGCCCACCTGTTATTATTGGTTGTCAGTGACCTAATATAATGCTATGACAACAGGCCAAGTGTAAAGGGGCATTCACACTAGTGTCGGCAATAGCTGCGCCCACCGCGGCGGCAAGCGGTAGGTTGAACCCACACACTTTTGCTCTCATCTCTGAGGCACAACATTCCGGAGGTACGCGCTAAATATTTTCAGCGGATCTCTTAGTTTCACCAATATTATGCGTGACAAAACGTTTGTTCAGTTTTAAAAAGTATTTCCTAGCAAATGTCTTCCTTTCAACATATTTGTAAATGTGAACATTCATTGTGTTGTATCGGTTAATTATTCCATTATATTAAAAAATATGATCAATGTATAGCTGGCCAGACGGTCAGCAAGACGCCGGCGGTGAAAGTTCAACTAACTTTTGCCGCCGTGTGGCTAGGCAAAATCCACCCAGACTATAACTATAAGAACAACAACATATTAATAATTTACAGGTCTTGTCACAGATAAGGATATTACTCATGAATGTTATGAATAATTATGAATGCTGATACAATGCAAAACAAGAAGACATGCTGTAGGTAACAGGAAGGGACTTAAAGGTCTCAGTCAATGTTACAATGCAGACATGATGTCAACTAGAGCCAAACAGTCTGATTTACACATTGGTTACATTCTGACTTTTCCCTGAGAGGTCGTAGGCTAAACCACACACATTTCACAATGTATTAATGGTAGAACACACAACTGCCACAACTAGAATGATACATAATACGTGACCTTTAAGTCAGACCTGATTGCTGCTGGTGTACCATGTGCCTTGCTGACCTTGATGATTCAACAATTGAATGTTTTGTCTACTGTGTGACATGTTCTTTGGCCTTTGTTTCCCCTCAATAAGCCCCACTCCCTCCTCCCTACGTCCAACCTCATCCTCTTCGGTGCCAGTGTCTACATAACACTGAAGTATATTACATTACTGAGACATATGCGCTATGTGCCGGCCTCTAATTCACAGACTAAACACTGCATGCTATTCTCCACCCGGACACAGAGCCGGCTGCCGGGGCTCGCTCCAACAATAAGACGTCCTCTTTCCATCTGTCCGTCTGTCCGTACAGTCAAGACGTTCTTTGTCTCAATGAGAGAGGCCAGGCTCAAAGCCTCTTAACAAGCTCATCATCTCACCATTCAGCGCTTCAGTTAACTGCGCATACACTGTCAGGGGACCCATTGGGTCCCATTTACCCGACACTAAGCGAACCACTTGTTTATCAGCCACGATTTGATCAGCAGGAAACGGTTCCTCTCTCAAATAAATCCAGTTTGTTTCCGGATTCACCTTTTTAGGAGATGGTGCTGTGATTGTTCCTCTCCTTCTATAGCCGTAGGTTTGTTTACTGGGAGGATATCAGGGCAGCATGTGTGTTTAATCGGCGCGTAATGTGTGCAGGGCTTTATCAGTGGTGTGGATCGCAAATACCATTGTGTCTGTACCAAGAGGCCAGGAAGACCGGGAAGGAAACTCACTATTACAAACACAAACAGGGACAGCTCAGAGGGACAAACAAATATAGTCCGAGCACAAACACAGAATGAACACTGCATCACACCTTAATGGTTGGGAGGAAACCCAAAGGAAACGACGGGCCTCTACAAACAGTGGCAGACAGCGGAACAAAGAATGAATGATGGAGATGAATATATATGGATATATAAATAGATATACTATCAAATCACACAACCACACACATTTATAGGTGTGCATAAACACACCACCAAATCATTCCTCACCACTACAGCACATGTACTGTACATCCCTACAGTGTCTAATTCCACTTAAGATACGGTTTGCATCATGTCAGTGAGTCAGATGCTGTGTGTGTGTGTGTGTGTGTGTGTGTGTGCGTGCGTGTGCCAGAGCGACTGAGACCCTCTATGAGACACTAAATGTGCGCTCTAGCCAATCGGGTCAGCCCCGTCCATGATGACATCATAGCTGATTCATAAAATGGGGTCTGGTGTGATCGTAAAATGGCTGCTCCGGCTTTCCGCACATACAAAGCCCGTTCATTTGTGAGCCTATGGCACCCCTGGTGGCGGCTATGGAGCATTGCAGCCACAATGCACATGGTCACTACAAGGGGGAGGAGAGGGGCTGAGCACACATGGCCGGCAGCACACGCACACACACACACACACACACACACACAGTGAGGCGGCATGTGGGGAGAAACGGCTACATTTTATGATGGCAGCTGTCCATTTTGGTATCACCTCGCACATAGAAGCCCCTCTGCACTGGAAACACAGCACAAGATGCACACACACACACCACACAGACGTGCGCGTGCACGCACACGTTTCCTGGCACCCACCCCTCCCTCCTCCTCCTAACTCCCCAGCAGCTGCCTGGCATTGAGAGATGTGTGTGTGTGTGCGTTTGTGTGTGTTTGTGTGCGCGCGCACGCTAACCAAAACTGAAATCTTCCATTTGTGACTCCTGGCTTTCATTAAAAGAGGGAGAGAGAGAGGGGGGGGGGGTTGGATGGGGGAGAATCATGAGAGTTACATTAAGCTACGCAGATATGCCTGTCAATATGTAACTAAGAGTGTGTGTGTGTGCATGCTCAAGAGAGAGAATGTGTGTCCTTCATCTGCACAAAGAGGAGTCTGTTTATCAATCAGCATAGCTGAGTGCGTCCTTCAACCCCCCCCCCCCCCTGCCTCTCTGTCTGTCTCTCCTTAAAAAGTGTGTTTAGAGGAGGCGACGATGGGTCACCAGGTTTGAACGGAGAGACAGACAGAAGGGGAGACAGATTAGAAGAAAGGAATCTATATGTGGAGAGAGAACGAATAAACACTTTCATCACAGACCACTCTTCACAACGCTCACAGCTTCAGCCCTCCATCTTCTTCCCTTTATCTTTTTTTTCTCTCCAGGACTACACTATGTAACCTTTCATCACAGCTCCCTCTCTGTGGTTTATTTTTAACCCACTAAAAGCTTACAGATGATGGGCGCCCATTATGTTGTGTGCCGCCCCCAGTGTGTTGCGTTTGACAGGCCCTCTGGTGGTCAAGCGTGGGAACGGCATGACTTAAACTTTTAAATAACTTTTTCCACCTCACAGCATTCAAAGTCTGCAACTTTGTATTATTTTTTTTTGTTTAAACGGAGGAGGAGGTTGAGAGTTTCAACAGGCTGAGATTTAGGGAAGAAAAACAGCTTGGGAACAGTGGGGAAAAAAATATATATGTCTACAGTTGCAAAATGATACCACCAGGCACACACAAAACACATGCCAGACTTTTGACGCCCAACCAAGGACATTTCTGGGAAAACAGGATGAGTAAGTCTTGTGCTTTTTATTTAGCAACCTAAGTTAACTGTAGCGAGTGAGACAGGCTAAAAGAACAGGGGGAGGGGGGGACATTCTTTGTCTGAACTAAACACAAAGCAAACCTTAAAAGGACAGCTGTAAATTCGTCCCTTTAAACTTTAAATGTCCAACATTCTGTCACTCGCTGCCTCAGCACATGTGTACTTGAGAACAACGCAAGGGTGTCTGACAAAGGAAGAATAAAAGGGGGGTTTCCACGGTAACCTCGGGGCTGAAAGGGCCCCCTTCATCCTGTTTTTCCACAGTGAAAGGAAGCGAGGAAAAAAAAAAAAAAAAAAAAAAAAAGATTTCTGGCTGTGTGTGTGTGCGTGCGTGTGAGGAGGACCAGATGGCAGGGTGGGGCAGGGAGGAGGGGGAGCGGGGGCAGGATGTGGGAGGACCAGGGGGCCGGGGGAAGGGCTTGGAGGCGTGGCTAAAGCCCTGCTCACTTGCGCACCCCTGGTGCATGAACAGTGCAACTACAGTGTGAATTTAATTCACTGACAACAAATCTAACATTAAACACCTTAAACAATGTTTTGAAAATGAATAAGAATAGCAAGACTATTTTTGAAAAATACTAGAAACCGAGCATGACAGAAATACAGCTATGTTTTTCATTTAGTAATGCGTTGTGGCGTACCAGCTGTGGTTAAAAGAATACATTAACTACATCTTCAAAATAAATAGATATATTTTTCATCCCCCCATTAAGTGAGATACATTTCCAAATGTAAGGTCAGTTGTAAGGTGCTTGTGAAAGTGTTTAAAATAATTAAACAACATATTCTTACACCCCATCACTATACACACATCATACCCAAGGTAAAGGCATTCTATTTTACTACTCATTAAAAATACAAATGCTGGCTCTGTAGTGTCTCAAACATGTTAATTCAAATTAAGTCACATTAATTACAATGGGTTGTAAGTCGTTGCGTGCATCCAGCATCTGAAGTGATCTATAACATTAATAGCATCTATGATGCTAATATACACATTACCTATCACCTTAGAACACGATAGATTTAATTTTACCAAAGTAATTGCTGTTGATCATAATGTTTTGACATTTTATATGTTTGATATGATTGTGGTGCCTTCAGGAGATATAAAATGAGGGTCCATCCACATACAACATATTGGTCATGCGTGGAGTCACAGTGCCCTCCACTGGCCAAGTGGGGGTACTGCAAAAATACTACCCAGACTACACAGCAACAAAGATTGATATGCTGTATTACATTTCCATTTTTACCACACGTAAACTGAGATACATTATGAGCGTGTGTGTCTGCGCACAAGCGTGCATGGGCATTAGGGGAACAACAAACATGTGTGCACGTTAGTGGGAGTCGTAGTAGTTCTCCCAGGGCCATTCTGACCTCTCCCTGCTCCCCTGGCTGTGAAGGTCTGCAGCCTGCTGTGACGCACACACAGTACAGCACGCAATCAGCATCACTGATGGAAGCACGCGTGCACACACACACACACACACAGAGCGGCACGCTGCCTGCATTGCCGATAAGGTGCGCTTACCGGTCGACGCGCATGCACGTCGCCACCTTGAACTTGCGTCCGGCGAAACCACACAAGCGGCCCATAAATCCTTATAGCAAACAACAGAGGACATGCTCACGCACATACACAGCGACACAGCTAGAGGTGAGCTGCTATGGCGCGCTTATTAAATCAGTCCTATATCAGCCACTCTCCTTGGGACAACGGTAAAGATTTACTACAGCAATTACACCAGCTAATTACAATGAGGTGTGGGGGGGGTGGGGGGACAAATCAAATCACAAGGAAGGAGAGAAAGAGAGCAAATAAAAGAGTGGGGGGTGGGAGGGTGGTTAGAACAGAGATTTACTAAGGAAGAAATAAAGTAGGCACACAGAGAGAGAGAGAGAGAGAGAGAGAGAGAGAGAAAGAGCAGTTGGTTGTGAATGGCAGAGGACATTGTGTCCAAAACACGACAGCAGAGACGTTTAGAAAATAAAATAAAACAAGGAGAGAAGAATGGAGAGATGTGGGGAGGGCAGAGAAGAAGGGGAAGGTGGCGTCAAGAGGGCTGCCTCTCCCCCCTCCCAGCTCGGCGTCGGAGGTGACCTTGAGCGGCGCCTCGGCCTCGCGAGCAGTGCGAGTGCACACGCACCTTTGAGCCACCGCAGGCGGACATGAACGCCGGGAACGTCTGGAGACGGCTGAGGCACGTATTTCTGAAAGACATATTGAGAAAGAGAGATAGACAGAAAGACATAGAAAAACAGACAGACAGACAAACAGAGACAGCGACAGAGACTAAGAGAGACAGAGAAAACAGACAGACACAGAGTCAAAGAGAGACATAAGAAACATGGATAGAGAGAAGGAGAGATAGAGGGAGACAGAGACAGAGACAAAGAGAAAATAGGGACGAGAGAGAGAGAGAGAGAGAGACAAGAGAAACAGAGAGAGAGAATGAGAGATGGAGGAAGGGAGAATAACAAACACCACTCCGGTGTTTGTTATTCAAAGTGTGAGTGTCCTTGATGCTGTACCAGCCTTCACGGCCCATGCGCTCCCTCTAGGGGAAACACAGGGAATTGCATCAGCACCATTATCATCATCATCATCATCATAATCATCACACAACGAGACGCAGTTTGACTGACGGGCGGCTTGTCGGTGACGTGCAGGGATTCTTCAAGCGCCTGCATGTTTCTTCCAACCGACGAAAGGCATCAGCGACTTTTACGAGACAACTGATTGACAATTTGTTTCTGGTGCAGGCGGCGAGAGAGCGGATAATGAATATTAATGTGATATTTCGTCGATTCCCTAGAGACAAACTCCTACAACAGATACCGGGAGTTCAGCGTCTTGCTGAAGGAGCGCGTCGAAGGTCGCCGATGCCTATCCCCAACACGTGCAATCAAACATTCATGAGCATATATACGCGCGATTCGCATATCGCGCGTATTGCAGGGAGCGGTGCGTCTCACATTCAAACTGGCAGGCAGCATCGGTTTTGTCCGAAATGCACATGTAACTGCTGTGAGGTAGACAGAGGCTCCTAACCCAATTAAATAGTTAGACGAACTGTTACACACACACACACATATAACACACCGGGAGGCTCATTTTGCCTCTGGCTAGAAGGATTAGGAGCCACACTCCTGTCAAGCCTAAAATATTCATTATTACCTTATGGAGGGCAGGGAGATGGGGAAGAGGAGTGCATGCACAGAACTGTAGATGCTGAATAACTATGAATATAACTATGAATATGAACAACACGGAGGTATGAAAGAGAGGCAGAGAGAGGAGGGCGGGTGGGAGTGAGGCGTAACCGATGAGACACAGACCGAGAGAAAGCGAATCGATACAAGTCGAGTCACGGAATATAGAATGCAGAATTATACGGAGTTATTAAATATGAGAGAGAGAGTGTGTCACGCCACAGCGGAAAGCTAAAAAGCTGGTCCCTGGGCGAGGACACTTTCACCCACGGTTAATCCCTCGCTTGGTGTCCTTCCGCCGTTCAGCCATTCATCCCTGCGCTGGTTTTCGTCTCTGTTGCAACGATGAGGACAAATGAAGGCAACTCACTAATTCACTCACACTGTTCCCCTTGTGCCCTGCACGGCCCTTTACGGCTCTCTCAGTCTCCACTACCTCCCCTCTCTAGGCTATAGCGATGCGGGCCTGATTAACAACTGGGACTTGACCACATTAGCATGAAACACTGGCAATCTTAGACATACTGTATAACACACACACACACAGGGAGCACGATCACCAATAAACACACAAACGCGATACTGCACAGCACTAATAAGACCCAAGCAAAAATTGGCACAACCCCACACACAAACACACACGCGCGCACACACACACACACACACACACACACACACACACACACACAATCACCAATAAACAAACACGCGCGATACTGCACAGCACTAACAAGACCCAAGCAAAAAATTTCACAACCCCACACACACAAACAAACATGCACACAATCACCAATAAACAGACACAAAAGCATATACTGCACAGCGCTAACAAGATCCAAGCAAAAATTAGCACAACCCCACACACACACACGCGCACACGTACATACACACACCAATCGTCAGTGATGTGATGGCTGGCTGCTATCAGCCCCTGAGAGCTAGACCTGGAGCGGGACCGGGGGAAAGAGGGGGGGGGGGGGGGGGATTTTTGCCCTTTCAAATGTCATCCACTGCTCGCAGGACAAACGCACGCACCCACGCAGACACAAACAGGCAATAGGGATGCTCTCTGCGTCGCCAGCATCACAGCCTGAGCAACAAGGGGAGGGGAGAGACTGAATAAAAGAATTAGAACAGAGAGAAGGAGGAGAACAGGAGGAGCTGGCGAGGCGGCAGACGAGAAACGAAGGAGCGACCACTGGAACTGAGGGGAAAACTTCAGGGGGAGGAGGGAAGAAGGAGACAAAGAAACCGAGAACCAAAGGGAGGCCACGATGAGGAGGAGTGATGATGAATAAGAGAATGAATGAGAGACAAAAAGATGCAGGGGGGAGAGAGCAGGAGACAAAACGAGACCAGGAGGCGAGAGTGGTTGTTAGGGATGGGGACCCATGACCTTGCCGCTCTCAGTCAAGGTCATGGGTTCGATGACACGGCCGAGCAACATGCCTGAACCCCACCCGCAGCTTTACTGGTGTAACTGCACTCACTGTTACATGACGACCGCACGCTAATGGTGAATAACACCCTAGAAACAAACGCCACACACCTATCATCTCTCCCCGTGCACGCGCACACACGCGCACACAGCGCCTCCATCACACAGCCGAGAGCGCTGCCGTATCTGATCCGTCATGCAGCGCACGCCAGCGATTGCGCCTGTCTCTTTGTTTTACGGACGCGCTGGGGAAAAGTGGCACAGGTGTTTGAGGGACATCAATGAGCCCGGATCACAGTCAAACTAAGTAGCTGGAGGGGGAAGGGGGGGGGGGGATGATCTGGCAACCCCTCCCCCCCACCCTGCGTGAGAACCGGGGAACATATCTGACTTCATCAAAAGACTCTGCTGCCAGATTGTGACGCGTCAGAAGGTATTTTTGTCTCGAGAAAGAAAGAAAAGCGAAACATGCCACTAGTAAACAAACGCCATTTAAAACAGACAGGTAGACAGAAACATCCATCTGACGACCCCCTCTGTGGAACTGGCCACAGTTGGGCATTGGACAGAGACGACATGCAGAGACAAACGCCTTAATCCCCTCCGCGTGCTTTCTGAACCAAGGGGGAGATGTGTTGCCAATCAGGCTGGTGTGTGTGGGGGGCTGGCCACGTGAAAACAATCAAGGTACACCAGCACTGCGAGCGTGCGTGTACACGCGTGTCGTACCGCTGGCTCTCCAGAGAGCCTTGTGCTCCCATTGGCATCCACAGGGTTGATGATGTGCGCTGCACACAGCTGGAGCCGAACCTGCTTCAAACAGCACCAGCTGTGTTGGTGTGGTGTGATGGGTTGGTTGTGCCATTTGACAATAGCGCTGTCTACATTTTGGCTCGTTTCTCGTCACGAGTTAGACATTCGTACCCCCCACCTAGCCCCCCCCCCCAAATCCCTGGATTGTTGTGAGCAGAAGCGGCAATGATGTGCCTGAGACACAAACATCAAGGATTCCAACACACAAGTGTGATGTTCATACCAGCGTGTGATTCAACAGACATGCTTGGAAAGAACAACCCGATATGCATTCTCCAAACCGCCAGCACGTGCAGTTACGCGCTACTGGGTGTTAAAACATGTGCTGGCAAACTGGTACAGGACCAGAGTAGAGACAATATATTAACCCTATGAACAGAAGAGTTTACAATCTTTTCATTTTATTTTCACAATTTTTAGTTGTGTGAAAAGGCACGGGAAACTGGAGGAAATACGGCAACACACATTTTATTCCCCGCTTGGTCCAGCCGGAGATAAACTAAAATGTAGATGTGTAAACAGCCTCCGATTACCTCAGAAAGACCCCCACATGGTCCCCTCTGTAGTCAAACGTTTTGTAGTCACCTGAATGTGTATTCATGCGTTTGTGTGCACACAACATATTTAACTGAGCCTCTTGCACGTACAAGAGAATATTCCATGAAATGAGGCTGTGAACAGGTCAGATCGTTTCCACAACCATGCGTCATGTGACAAGCTGTGTACGCATGCGTGTGCGCGCATATTCCACTTGTTTAACTTTGCTGTTGTGTGCATTATCCATGCTTTTTGCATCTAGTATTTGTGCGTGTGTGCACAGTGTGTGCGCGTGCTGGAGTAGGTGCACTTTGCTATCGTTCCCCTGGCTGTCGTGTCTCCTCTAACGGCTCACTGAATGTGTCAGTCTGCATTGCCTACGAGGAGGAGACACCCAGAGATGGTAGCCCCCCATTAAAACTTAAGCCACCATCTCAACACCCCCCCCCCCCCCCACACACACACACACACACACACACACAGAGGCAGGAGAGGTATGTGGAGGATGTTGTGCATTCAGTACAAGAGGTAGAGAGAGTATCCAGGCACGGACGTGCACACGTTCACATCAGCGTGCGCGTGTCATTTATTCCACTACTAAGAGTCAGTCGAATGTGATAGCACCAGATAGGGAGCGATGGAGCGAAAGATCCTACACGGACAGGGAGCAAAGAGGAAGATTGAACGGATTGCATCCTGGAAATCACTCCCTCCCTCCCTCACACACACACACGAAAATGAGTGTGTGCGTGCAGGAGGGGGAGGAGCATGCATGCGGGGGGGGGGGGGGTGGGGGTAATAATATGTGCAGGCCACATGAACCTCTGCCCGCTTGTCTGATTTTTTCTCTTCCACACCCTCTTTTCTAGAAGATCATATCTTTCCAGTCAGTCAGTCACACACTCTCTCTCTCTCTCTCTCTCTCTCTAAAAGAGAAGTACACACTTTATTGTCCTGTTCTCCCCTTACCCCCCTCCCACCACACACACACACCTGCCACCCCCACCCCATCCCCTCTTTCTGCCCCAGTGTGTTGTGGGATAGAAGGCAGTGCAAGTAGGCCTCCAGTCTCTTAATTAAGAAGCGGATGCGGAACGAGGCCGTGGCTAACGAGGTCTCACACACACACACACACACACACGAGGTTGGTACCAACCCCACTTGTCACACACTGGGAGCAATGTGCTTTCACACACACACACCTAATTTCCTCTATCCGAAGACATTGAGCAACAGCCAATCAAGAGGGGAGAGGACCTGGGTGGAACCCTATGGGGCCGGGACTCAATCAACTAACGCAATCAGACACGGGACACGCGGCCAGGCGGGCGGCTGCAGCCACACACACACACATAATAAGCCCAGAGCTGATGGACAAGGGGAAGGCCGTGATATCCTTCAGTCTACCTCATTGCCACAGTAGCATGCATGCACACAGACTCAGAGAGATAGAGAGAAGGAGAGAGGTAGAGAGATAGATAGAGCAGGGAGGGGGAGGGGCCAGGTGGAGCTATTTCCAGAGCGTGTGTGCGGTGAAGGTGACATTGGGCCGGCTGGACTGGTAATTGGGTACACATACAAATGCCTTTTTCTCCCTCTTCCACACGCACGCTACAAACTTCAGCCCCACCTCCTCCTCCTCCTTTTTACCCCTTCTGTTCTCCCTATGCGGCCCACTCTGCCCTCCTCCCCCCGAACGTGATTACATTTCCAACGTAAGAGGGAGAGAGACGGATGATTGACTTGAAACACAGAGACAGTGGGGGAAATAGCTCCGGCACCGGACTACAAATACACACGCAAAGAAAAAAAGAAACGCGTATACAGTATGCATTTCACTTTACTGCCCTTATACTTATAATTTACTCTGCAGGGGACCGAGGCAAAGTGGAGAGGAAACGAAGAAGGGGGTGCAGAGTGTCACTCTGACTTTTTTCTCTGTTGAGAGTCTCACACACACACACACACACACACGCTAGCCATCTCATTTCCTGAGACGAGTGACATTTTCCCTCTCTCTCTCTGCGTCGCCGTGGTGATAAAATTAGCATTCCTCTTTCCCTTCTGTGTCCCTCTCTCCCCGGGCGGCTGGACAAGAGGTGAGGACCACAGGGATGGAGGGAGGGAAGGAAGGAGAGAGAGAAAGAAAGCAGGAATAGAAAGTGAAAAATGAGGCAAAGGAAAATTACAAAAAAACATGAGCGGGAGGGGGAGGGGGAGGCGGAGGGGGAGGGGGAGATGTGGTGGGAGAGCAAGACAAAGGGAAAGATGGAGAAGGTGAGAGAGAGAGAGAGAGGGAAAAGGAAGAGAGTACAGGGCAAGAAAAACAGCGAGAGAGACAAGCTGCTTTACATGGAGCCTATTGGTCCTCTTCCATTGCACGGCACGGCATGGAACAGCCCAGCGCGGTTAAACGTTTCCATTACAACCATTACAAAGGTGTGTCTTTGAAGACACGATTATCTTGAGTCAGTCACGTTTAAAAGTAGTGCCCTCCCCCTCTTTAACGCACTTCACGCATCTCGCACTGTCCAACAGTGGCAGTGATTTCTCAACGTGGATTTTCAGGCTCCTACTCTCCATCGTAACAACATGTAAACACACCAGCGGCGATCGTCAACCGGAAGGATTCCATTTGGAAAGTCATAAAAGTGTCCATGTGAACCCAGCTACAATCAGTCAGACACATGTACAGACAAGACGACAGTGAGACAGGTGAAGACAGACAGAGGTAAGGACAGACAGACGGCAACCCATGTAAAGACAGACAGAGACAGAGGTAAGGACAGGCAGACAAACATTGAGACACAGCAAAGACAGACAGACAGTGAGACACAGGTAAGGACAGACAGACAGTGAGACACAGGTAGGGACAGAGTGTGAGACAAAGGGACAGACAAGAGTGAGACGAGCGCGATAGTCAACGCGGGAAAAAAGGTAGGTGCCTGGAAGAATTATTATCGCCATGACAACTCCCGGCAGTTTGGTGGCATGAAGAGGCTATGCCACACACACACACACACACAATGAGTGATCAATAGGTGGCCAGGTAATGAATACAGTTTTACAGCAGTGTTAAAAAGTATGCTGAAGTTTTCCTGCAATACTCAACAGGGAATTCAAAAGCAAAAGACAGACTACAACTGAAGACAAAAAAAATACAAGGAAAGAATGAGCACAGCAGTAACCACTTTCATGTTTACTGTGTGTGCAGTGTGTGTGTGTATGTTTCTACGGGAACATGGTAGACGGTCCATAGAGTATAATTAAAACAGCCTGAGACCTTGGGAGCAAAGCTGTAGAGGGAACTTTACATTGAGAGAGAGAGAGAGAACGAGAGAGAGAGAGAGAGAGAGAGAGAGAGCGAGAGCGAGAGAGAGAGCGAGCGAGAGGGAGAGAGAGAGCGAGAGAGAAAGAGAGAGAGAGAGGGTACAACTGACCTTTAAAAAGGGAAAACGGGGAGGGAGAGAGAGCGAGAGAACGAGAGAGAGGGAGGAAAGGAAAATAGGAGAGAATGGGATTATGTCAAATGTAATGTGGCCAAAGGAGAAGAATCTGTGGGTAGAAAAAGTAAGGGAATGCCGTTGGACTGAGGAGTTTGTGGGGGAGGGTAGGACGAGACAGAGAGAGAGAGACGCTAATCAGAAATATGCAGGTACAAAACACTACCACCACCACTACTACTAATAATAATAATAATAATAATAAGACCGTGTGTCAGGCCAGGAAGAGCCGTGGGACGAGAGAAGGCGTAGCAGAGAGTAATGAGGAAGTAGAAAGCCCACACGGAGACGAGCCGTGGTTCTGATGCTAAGCAGCAACATGGAGGCAGGCGTGTATTCCCCGGTCAGAGGGCCAGAGAGACGCCGGGACGGCTGTGTGGACATGGCTGCTCGCTTGTGTGCGTTCGTACGAATGTGCGTGTGCACGTGAGAGCGTGCATCGCCTGCTGTGAACATCTACACGGGTGGGGGGGTGGGGGGGATGTTGCCCTTGAGTCAACCTTGAGCTCCAAGCAACCAAGCTGGTCCGACTAAACTTTGCTTTTAATTCCCAAATCAAAGCAAATGTCTTTACCGTTCTCTCTCCCTCTCTGATAGTCACAAGGGCGGACGTGCTGGCTTCTAACAGCTGGGCGGCTCCTTCTACGGCAACGGTCATTGGGACGCTATGTTTGGTTTTTAGCCGGCTAGAGATGAATGCGCGTGGATGAAGGGGGAGGACACATTTTTAATCAAGATTAAACACTAGATTAAAAGAAAACAATCCCATGTTGTTCCGTCATGGAGGGCTCAATTAGCATTGCTTGTACAGAGTAGAGGCACCCTGTGCATTCAATGTCCCCATCACCTAGCATTTTTAGCTAATCAAGCATCCTCAACTTAATTTATTCAATTATTTTATGCCACGTCGTCAAATATTTAATGATTTAACTATACAAATATGAGCTGTTGTACCAGCACACAACGGAAGACAGTCCTCTGGTGGACCTGTCCATCACCTGTGAAAACACTGCAGTATTCTCCTCTACCCACTGAAGCACCTCGGCGGCACCCTTGACAACAAAACTGTCGTGCGAGCAATCGAGTATCGCCGCAATGACTCATTCCTGCATATTCTCACTGTACCATATCAGAAAGAGAATGTCCTTCCTCATAAGCAATGTAACTCAGCTCCTGGTTCAAGCTCTAGTGATTTCCCTCCTGGACTATATTGCAAGTCTGATCTCCCAGGTAACACCACTTCCGAGAAGACCGGCTCCCCAATGTAAGACAGTCGTGTTGGCCAACAAAGCAGAAAAGATAACTTTCCCCGCTCCAGCTCCAAGCAATGGTCTGGTTCGCACCACAATCAAGGTCCCAACCAGAGCACTTCGGTCTAACACCGGACAGCTGGGTCGCACCACAGTCCCTTCCAGAATCACTCATCCCAGTTTCAACTCATTTCTGTCACATCGCCGACAGCTGAGACATTACCCATCTTCAGCAAAGGACTCTAGACCCACCTCTTCATAATCTACCTTGGTACCGGAACTAGTGACCTCTCCACCACATAGGTCTCACTATAGTTTTTCTATGACTTATTTTTACCTTCTCTAGAAAACAATTCATTGTTTGCTGCTCTAAGGAAATAAGCACTTTATTGTTATTGCTGTATATGCATGTATGTTAGACATGTTGACATCATGGCACTGCTCTTTAGCTTAGCTACTGGCTAAGTGCCTTGGTCATGTTTTAAAGTCTACACAGAATATTCATAATATCCATGTTCTGCATTGTAGATCAAATATTAGAGTATAGAGTTACAGCTCACAACGCATGCTTAATCCTATGGAGTATAAAAATAAAAAAACATTTGGGTAAAATATGGTAACGATCTGGTACCAGAAGCTGGACAAAAAAAATGGATAAACACATTTGCTGACACATCCACAAAATATGTTGGGTGGTGGAATACCTCCAACTGCCATATTTGCCACTTAATTATGAAACTATTTGACAGCATTTAACCAATCGGCGTAGCTACAATCTAGCTCTACCATTTCAAAACATGCTTGACTTAAACGTCATCTTGCTAAAAAAAACGCTAATGCAAAACAGGATTCTCACATAGAGCTCCATTAAAAATGGTCTAAGTCAACTACATTGTGTCTCTGACTGAACCCATAACTCAGGGTGTTCCAGCAGAGGGACTGGGACCAGGCTAATGTCCTTTCAGACAATGCTACAATGGCACCACTGCACTTTGAAAACCATCAAGTCCAATGGATTGAGGAGTGCCTTAATGTCTTTTCGCCGCATCAAGCAAAAGTGTGGCCAACAGAACCAAGGCAGCAAGTAAGGCAGGGGAAGATTACGCTTGTTTCGAGTCCTGGTGAGGAAAAGCATCTTGGAAACAAGTTTACAGCCGAGTGGGCATACCTGTCATGTCGGAAATTAATTATTTAACAATCATATTTTGCTTTATAAAGCTACAGTAGGGCTGCGCAATTCATCAACTTTTTATTGTGATTTCAATTTTGGCTTCTAATAATCAAACAAAAACAATGTAATTGAGAGAAGAAAAAAAATGGATTATTTTGCACATTAGTAAGTGTAAGTAAACTTTTATTTTGTGGTAAACTTTCACCCTCCTGGGGTGAAAGTGAAAGATCAACGGAAAAATTATTAAGGAAGATTTTACAGTTAAAGATGATTCATAATTTATTTGCTTCATTGTTTTTTTGGGTGCAGTAACTGCAACATCTTTTCAATACCAATGAGTAATCATGTCAAATAATCGAGATTCCAACATTAACCAAAATGTGATTTTTTTTTGCCATAATCTGGCAGCCTTAAAATACTGCATACCATTTTCAAAATTAAATAAAATAAATCTATAACTTTCTTTAAGGAATAAAGAAATATACAATTGACTTTCACTGCAGAAAAACAAAACACGTACAGTACATTACGGTACATTGTTGCTTATGAAATGCAACCTCTCCTGCTAGCAATATGTGCGGATGGGAGGCGAGCCAATTAATCACACTCTGAGAAGTCTGTGCTCAACCTAGTGGCAAGCATAGCACATGTCATGTGCTATCTAAAAGGGCCTTTAGACTCCTGAACCTGAACTGCTGGCTCTCTCTATGGAACTTTGTCTGGTTCAGGAATTGGCCTATTAATCATGGACTATAATAGCGAGTGTCATTTTCAACTGTCTGCATTTCTACATTCCTATGAATTAAGTGATTGAACCGTGGCAACAGTTTGTTCTTTGAAAATTGTGTTCAAAGAACAAAACAGATAATACATTCATGCTGCTCAGAAATGGATGGATGACAGGAATGTAAATGGGATACGTTATATGAAACCTTATTACGAACAGTGCTGTTAAGTTAGGACATAGCAAGGTCTAAGATATAAAATGGGTTATTCCAAAGTATGCAATTACGGGACATAGCAAGGTCTAGGACAGGGGTGGGCAATTATTTTCACTTGGGGGCCACATTGAAAATGTCAGAAAACTTTGCGGGCCACGTTACTTTGTTAACAAACATGCTAATTCTTTTAAAATACAACACAAAATAGCTAACTTTGTTAACTTGCATATTTATGCATATAGGGTATTCCTATGCAACACAATTTTCATAAACAAACATTTTGCAGAGCTCGTAGAGTAATTTTATGTTGTATTATTATTTTTAAAAGTCTGATGTACCAGGCGGGCCGGGTAGAACGTCTCAAAGGGCCGCATCTGGCCCCCGGGCCTGACTTTGCCCAGGCCTGGTCTATGATATAAATTGGGTTATTCCAAAGTATGCAATTACGGCACAATCAACTATGATTGGCTACGACACCTTCGGCAGTTTCAGCAGTATGATTGGCCAGATACTAGGATGTTCTTATAATCTTCTATATGCATCAAATAAAGGTTGGTTTCTGTACAAATCTTCTGGTAAATAGGGTTTTTTGTGTGAAATTCATATCTTGCTGCAATGGATGTCTGGTATTTTGAAGTTAACATCTCAACGAGGAGTCAAACCTAAGACATTAAGATAGGATTCATTTGGCGCAGTAGCTGCTTGTGGGCAATAAGGTTTTAAAGTCATCTAACATTAAAGGCACTTTCTCATCTGTCCTTAGCATCGATAATGGTGATTCATTAACCAAAAGCTACAGCGTTATCAAGCCTATATTTTAGACAGAGGATCAAGAGACAATGCTAAACTTTGTGCTAACGTTTGAGAGAGAAACGTTACATTAAAGTGATAAGAGAAAACTGTTGAAATAATGACTTGCCTAGTTTCTTGGTTTCCAGCATTGAGGTTTCACCAAAGTCTGAGTACCACAGGTCAATCACATGCACATTATTACCAGCTCATTCTTAGTAACACTTTGAGCAAGTGCGATTGTGTATTAGTCAACTGTTCAAATGGGGAAAAACCGCTTCAATATTGCAGCGCTATTACATCACCAATGGAGATATCTAAAGAAGGAGCTTATCAACACTTCCCAGTAAACTGGTGGGGCATAACGGAAATGTACTTTGATTCTAAATTAATGTTTAAACCGTAGGCAGAGCCGGGAAATTATCCTCATTTTATAACCTACAGAACGGAGAGATTTAGAGCAAATATATAGGATTAATAGTGCAGATTAATAGTTCAGAATCTGAAACCAAATTATATTCAGAAATCTTGACAATATCTGTCTTTCTTTTTCACACAGGGGCATAATTATCTCTTCTTCTAGTGAGATGAAAGAACCATAATGAACGTCCAGCCCAGAGCTCCATCTCAAGGCACGAGGCCGGAGAAGTTCCTTGCCACTTTTAAAACCTGTCCCTAGACTGTGTGTGTATACACACACACCACACATATACACACTGCACTCTCACCATCAAACACACGGTCCTGTATCTCCACCAAAGACATCCAACCCAATCTCTTGTTCTCTTCCTCGCTCTCTCTATATGTCCGCCCGGTGAGTAATGGTGGCAACGGGAGACGGAGGCAGACGGCTATAAAAGTGTAATTTGCTCCATTTTCCTCAGGAAACCAAATTCACTTTTGCTCCCGCCTTACAATCTGTTAACATTCAGGCGGCCGGCGGTGCAGACAGAGCATTATCCGCCTACGCGTCACTAATGACCGCCAATCACGACCGCCACGCACGCACGCACACCCTCGAGCAGGTAGTGCGACCAAGGTACACGCACATCTGTGTGGCTGTGCCTCTGTGCACGCACCTGAAGAGGCAAGGAAGGCTCACAATCATAAAGAGATGTCGATATCCGTGGGTGGGTGGAGAGAGAGAGAGAGAGAGAAAGAGAGAGAGAAAGAGAGAGAGAGAAATGAAGGGAAAACAAGTGGCGGTGGAGAGAAAGAGACGAGGTACATTGTGTCTCGAACGACGATGCATGTTTCCTTGAATTCAATTAAGAAACTTGTTCCATCTCACTTTTCTTTGCTCAGGAGGAGGGGAGGGGGAGACAGAAACTCTCCTCCGCTGTACGTCTAATACTACTCAAATTCCCATTCCATCAGTTGAGGAGTCCTCTCTCTCTAACTCTCCCTTTCTTCTAGAATTCTCTCAAACCAGTCTCAAACACTAATCACCCCCCCCCCCCCCTCCCCCCTTCATTGTCTTACTCGGCTCATCTCGCCATACTCTTTCTCCCCCCCCCCATTCTCCCCCTCCACTTCCGCCTCTCCTCTCAGGGAGCTAATAGCCGGCTCCTTTGCTCTTTGGCGTGCGGCAGGGGGAACAATGGCGGAGTGGGGCTCGTCGTCGACAGGCGTGAGAATAGAAACCGGAGAGAGAGATGGCGAGAGAGAGAGAGAGAGAGAAAGAGAGAGAGAGAGAGATGGCGAGAGAGAGAGAGAGAGAAAGAGAGAGAGAGAGAGATGGCGAGAGCGAGAGAGAGAGAGGAGAGAGTGAGTGCACAGGGGAGGCTGGTTGTTAGCCGGGCGGTGGAGGAAGCGAGCGGCAGCTAATTACGCTTGTTTCCATGCACACTGCAATTAAACCCTGACGCACACGCGCACACACACACACACACACACACACACTCTCGCATGGCCTGCCTGTGCTCAGAATAACCACCGCCAGCCAGCACCACACACACACACACACACGCAAGAGTGTCTCGGGAACATCAGAAGGAAAGAAATAAGAGGCGTGAGGGCGGAGAAAGAATAGGGAAAGTGTGGAGACGGGGGGGGGGGGGGGGGGGGG
>JAODUH010021955.1:0-25122 GCA_027564835.1 Typhlichthys subterraneus
ACCTCTGCCAGAAGCCTCCCTTCAATTAGTTGGTTAACATTAATAATTCATGACCCACATGTATCACAGGCAGAATACAGGCATTTGCACCCAACATCATCATTATCATTATTACAGCCAGAGGATTTTATGCACCATCATGCAAAGATAGAATGCGGTTCAGTGGTGCATGGGTTTCCCTGCAATGTGGTTCTTGGCTTAGATATTGATAAGTATTTCCATCGAAGCTCATCAAAAGGATGCATTCCTTCCTTCTTCCATTCAAATCAATCAAACAAACAAACCTACTAACTAACAACCAAATTCACTATTGGAGTGAGTCTCTCTCTCTCTCTCTCTCTCTCTCTCTCTCTCTTCTCTCTCTCTCTCTCTTCTCTCTCTCTCTCTCTTTCTCTCACGCTCTCTCTATTTTGTTGCACACAATAAATTCAGTATATCTATAGATATACATACACATGCACATGCTCATGCAAACATACACAACTCTGTTTTTAGAAATAGGTGTAAACAGTGGAACTGGACAGGAACACAGCATAAGCTTAAAAGGCAAGTTCAAGTAAAGTGATAACACGCAAATATGGCCATAAATATACAGTAAACTCACCAAATGGCAAATGCTATATAGAGAAGACATTTTATGGATTTAGAAGGCAAACATATAGTAGGAAAGTGTATCAAAGGAGCAGAAAAGAGGATATCTGTCTTTAATTGTTAGATGTATCAGTGAGAGGCTAAAATTAGCTATTTGAAGAGTGGTAAACATCAACCTTTGACCTTTTGTTCTGCCGTTGCGTGACTAGTGCTTGCTTCTGAACCCAAACCACACTGCATCTGCTCCACTGGGTCAGCACAAGCCTGGAATGCTCAGTGACAGGACTCCACACACAAACTGATCTTATCTAACAACGTGGTGAAACAGAGAAGGCTTGGCACTATACTGTCCCACAGAGCCTGGGCCAGGGGGCAGATTGGACACATTTGGGAAGCTTGCCCAGTGACCAAACACTGACAGAGGTTCATAGGCCACTGAGACCTGATCTTGAGCATTGTCTGTCAGTCATGATTATTGCAATAGAACAACTTCGGTGACTATGGAGGCATACAGAGGTGCCATATCTTCAGAACACTGTGCAAGAACAAGTGAGGATTATATTATTTCACAGTGCTGTTAGCATCTACCAGTACAGAAATGCAACACATTATACCCTTTTAAATTACAAACACATTTTACATAATGACTTCTGATTTGTATAGGATTTCATAAATGTTGTTGAAACCTTTAGAAAGATAATTATTAATGTACAGTATTCATTCATTTATTCACATTTAATGAAATAACCTATACATACTGTACATGCATGCACGCGCACGCACACACACACACACACATTATAGCACAATAACTGCAGGTGAGGTTTTAAAATAGGAATGTATTTGTTGAATATTGGTTCATACTGGACCCATTAATTTTGTTACTGAATCCAGAAGGAACTACAGCCAAAATTGTCAGATGCCACAGATAAATATCAAGAATGTACAGTATATAGTCGTGTGGTGCTTTTACTCATAAAAAAGGTTTTATCAAAACATGTTATATCTTGCGAATGGAGGTGGATGGAATGTTGTGTTTATTCCGAATATAGATCCAAATCATTTTGGATGGGAAACTTATACTAAGCTTAAACCTAAATTTGAACAAAATATGTTCCACTGTTGATGCTCAGACTCTATAAGGTTTTGGGAATCCACCATTACCTCAGGTGAAATGTATCCATACTGAAAAACCAAAACAAAACTGATGTTCGGATAAGAATAATGGCTGTTTCACCCAAGCAAGTTAAACTAGAAACATACTGCAATGTGCCCCTCCCCTGAAGATGGTATCACAACCAGCAATGGCCTTTTCCAATATTAGTCATGTATTGTTCAAATTAAGTTTGACTCACAAGATAGAATACATGGAATCGTTATGAAATATTGATGCTAATAATAACCCTGTCCAAGAATTAACAGGAAGGGAAACAAAACAAACACATTAGTACGATGAAGTAGTTACCAAACGAGGCCATCCTAATTAATTATAACTATTGTAAGAGAAACATGAGAGAGGTATTGAGAGGAACACTGACCTCCTGGTATGCGGGAGAGAGGCAATACACATTTATTATGTTTTAAACGGGCTGAGCTTTAACAAACATGTGCAGACCTGGACAATGACAAACGCATGAGTGTTTTCAATGAGCATGCTCTGGGCTCTCATATATATGCGTGATTGTTTCCTCTAAGTATTCGTGCAGCTTCAGAACACACAGGCAGATGACGTCTGGTTTACATCCTCAGGAAAAGTCTTTGTCATGACTCCTGTATATCCCAGAATTCCTTATGTTTCTGTGGGAAGCCGTCTGCTCAGTGAGAGTGAATATCTGGAACCTGTCAGTATTGCCTTAGGAGACCTTCATTATACATGCGTGCCAAATTAGATTAACTTGAATGTTATTCTTAATGACAGGAAGAACATAGACCTCTGTATGCGTCTGTCATCTCCACCCGTTGCACTATTGGGCTGCTGTGCCCAATTTGGTCAAACCTCTGGTCTGTCACAAGTGGAATTGGTGAGTGAGCTGGTGCTGTGCTGATGATGTGGGACTGACGTGGCAGGTACTCTGTGGATGGTCGAGGCGAAAAGTCTAGATTGAGCCTGAGAAGCCTTGAAGGCAGGGCAGACTTTGACATTGCACAAAAGACATCTGTCAGGGTCTTTGGCTTTATACAGCAACACCAGAACCTCCAGGCTCCATTGCAGGCACACACATAGACATGCCAAGGGTTACATCGTCTGAAGGATAAAACCAAAGCCACTTGGAACCAAGAAAACACAAAAGCGGTTAAGACAAACCTCCACATCCACCACTGGGCAGTCTCTGTATTTAAGTGTTTGTCATATACACACAAATAGAAAGGTACTCCATTTTTGTCTACATGAGACATGACGTTTGACTGTCTGCCTGTCTGTCTGTTGTTGATAGTGGTCATTTGAAAACCCCACAACTTACTGGACAAGAATATAGTCAGACATTATAAGAATTGGCTATATTAAATCAGTAAAACAGTAAACCAAACATTTAAATATGCCATATACTGCACATATCAAACATCTAGCTGTTTCTTCTGTTATCATCTATTTTCATTGAAAAACGGTTAACTGAAGCAAATCATTATCTATGAACATAATAATTGTAAATTGTAATAATATCCCTAATCTGGTTTTACAATATAAAATATTTCAGTTGTAGTAACACATAATATATCATATAATATACATAAATAAAATAAAATAAATACACTAGACAATGTGCATAATTAACTAATGAATAAAACTTGTTTTTAGAGGCACTGGTAAAAATGTGGATAGCTATATATTTTAATACTGCATACTACATTTGATTAAGTTGCACAAATCACAAAAATATATTCTTACTCAATGGATGAAAAAACGTCTTTATACCCACAAACTGAACATTTTGCAAAAGATTTTGGATTGGTCACTGAACAATGGTATTGTAACCCCCTGAAATGAAAAGGTTAGCCATACTTACAGTACTCAAATATCTGCTCAGTTAGAAAACACGGTGTATTTTCTTTCCTCTCATAGTGGAAATGTTGATCAAATAAACATGTAGATGCATTTAAGCTTGCAAACGTTGACAGGCTTGATGGTTACAAACTGCCTATATAGAAATTTGCTCTCAAGTTATACAGCTCCTAATCTCTATTTCACAAGCAAAAACACATATGTGTGTCTGTGTGTCTGTGTGTGTGTGCGTGCGTGTGTGTGTGTAGGTGTGTGTGTGTGTGCATGTGTGAGTGTGTTTAGATCTAGTCAGACCTACAGTGTGTCTAACTAGTTGCAAACACTGTAAAAGGACATTAAACAGGGTCATCATATGACACAATACATAGGCTGAGTAAGCAGTGTTTGGCATAAAGACATTTTCTCATCCATAATTACACTTGACATAATATTACTACAGTGTTAGTTGAGGACAATGTAATTGCTGTGACCTTACACATGCAATCAAGAGCTAGGCATCCTCCAGCAGTTCTCTGCTCTTTGTTCCACAGGGCCATCTTAAGCCCTTGTGTTTGCAGCTTGTTCCGCAAGACAAACAAAGACAGGCAGAGCTGGAACGGTGATTAGAGAAATCAACCAGTCCTCCACACAGGACGTGAGGGCGTGCGCCTCAGGGCTGGTTTAGGCTTTATTTTTTGGAAAGGGTGAGTCAGTGAAGATGGTGGACGAATGTTGGAGGGAGTACCAGAGGTGTGAACTCAGAGCCAACAGGGAAGCGAGTGTCCATTCGGTTAATACAATGTACTGTATATCATGGGAACATTCACTTTTTTGGAATACAGGACAAACCCCCTGATCCTTCTAAACAACAGTAATGGATCATTTGTTCTGCATGCGGGTTGGGTTGTGTAGCTCTGCCATGAACTGTAGTTCTACCATAATGTAGACGTCTATTCTCATTGTTGGAGTAAACCTTCAGTAGACATTGATAAACCATGACATTCAATATTCTTCCATTGTGTCTACATCAGCGGTTGTCAAATATCTGACCTAACAAGTTGTTCAGTTAGTTTGTGACCCCTCGTGCACACATGACCCCACATTGAGAACCACCGCGCTACACAGCCAGTGTTGTCAAACAAGCATGTTTCCAAACCTCAATAGCATGAAGAGATAGGATAAAAGTTGACCATTAGATAAACAGTGACACATTCTATATTAGACCAAATCTGTAAATGACTTGAGTAGCAGTTGTGACATTTTGACGTGGCTGCTGTAAACAACGCTTGTCAAAGATAGTAAGAAGGATATGGCAACAAGAGTGTAGTCGACGTGTTCTGTGCGGCCCGTCAGTAACACCAGGAACGATGTATACAGCGAGGTTTAGGACACTTGTTTAATGTCTGCCCAGTTAGAAAACGTGTGCAGATGTTGCACTGTCTGTGCTCATTTGGCCAGACAGGTGAATGACACATAATGCTATGGCTTGGCACACCCATTCATGCCTTGGCTCTGTTTCAGCCTAATTGGCCTTCCCATACGCAGCCTGCTTCAGATCAGAGCTGACAAAGACCACGTAATAGACACACACACACACACACACACACACACACGCGCACACAAAAGCGTTCTCCGTATACGTGTGAAAGACTTCAGAGTCTGTTTAGAGTTTCGTCGAGGACTGCTCTAAGATGTGTTTAACTATACAGATGGCCCTGGCTTTGAGCCTGCAGCAGTGTGGGCACATGTCTGTTGGAGGAAGAGAAGGATGATGATGGCAGGATATCAGTTACAGCGGAGATGGCGCCACTAGGATATCTGGGACATCCTCAAGGTGAGGATACTTTCTGCTTGCACCATGGAAGTGACGGATCTTTCAATGTATCTGCCATGTATCAAGCCTGGTTGTCTGATTCTTCTCAAGACAATGGGATAAGCTTCAACTGCCTCTTCCCACAAAGTTGTATAGAGATAAAAAAAAGTATTTAATTAATAAAAACAAGTGGTCCTTCTAAAAACACATTAGTCAGTGGTGACAGCTAATGATATTTAAATATTACAGAGGCTATATAGCAGTGCAAGATCACTCATACCCTTATGTATACAGGTATACTAATGGTTAACAATTATAGGCCTACAAAAGATGGATGATATTGAGCAGCAGAGAGTCCTTGGCATAGTTTCCTGCCACAATAGCATGTGCTAAAAGAACAAACCGCTCATTTTCAAAATAATGTTAACACTGGAAAATATCTCCGTTTTGAAAATAAATCCAGGACTTATCTTTGAGAAAATCAAAGGGATGTTTTGACTATTATGGTGGCAATTATTGTCAGGGGATCGCACCACTATCCAGCTCTCCAAAGGTCTCTTTTGAAATAGCCAGACACCCCTGTACCCCTTTTTTCTGGCTTTAGCTTTTAATGTAACTGCAATCAACCACAACAAGATTTTTGAGGCCCAGTGCTCATCCCTTAAAATCCCACGGAACGTGAGTACCATTGGAATTCCGGAGCACCCTGCCAACCGTGAAGCCTCCACAAGCACTGCATGGAAGGGCAATTTTCCTCCGGCTGAACTTCCCAAAGCTGCCTCACCTGGAACCAATCTGTAACACAATCGAAGGGTCCTGACTTGAAAGCTCCGTCCTTTCCTTTGATAGTCTCCTCTTAGTAGCTTGTGTGGGGCTGGAAACAGTCCTTTTGTAATCTGCAGATACAAAATGGCCCAGGATCGAGAAGAGTATCCACCCATCAAAGTGAATTATGCAAATAATCAGGAAACAAAGCTCAGATCCTGTAGCTTTTTTCCATATGGAGGGGGACAATTTGGCTGGTGTATGGAAATATTAAGCATCTGAATCATTCACAAATTTCCTTTGAAGTGCACTGTCATCTTTTTGTGTTAATTTTTACTTTGACACATTTCCTCAGATATTGACATATTGTACAGTATTGTGAGTTTGGTGTGCTCGTTTGCTAAGATAGGTGTACAGTATTTCAAACACTGAATAGAGATCTCTTCAACAGGTACTATGATTTAACAAGAGCCCTTCCTCAGTAGCCCTAGAACCTACCACACCACTGCTCTGAGGACTTTCCCAATAGGCAAGACAAGCAATTAAACTTTAATAGCTGTCCACTGAGAGCTCCTGGGGGATTTAGTCTTGAGTCAACATGCCAGACCCAATTTCCTTCCTTCACTTCTTCCTCTGTAAGCAATTGCTCCAGCAAGACTGTATTATTTGTCTTTCCCTGGCGATGCACTGCAGGTACACTATATGACAACAACACAAAATGCCTTAAAGAATCGAATTAATACAAAGTAAAATATTTATATTATTGACATGCCTAATATGGCAAATAGTTAATAGTTTAATGGCCCTGGGAAAATTCCACCATTCCAGAATAAAAAAAGTTGTTTTAGGGAAGAGGGTACATATTCTTGTGTGCTTGCATGTGATTGTAATTGAGCCATTAGCTGAAATTGAATCATCGGCAGATTAGCAGAAGGCATGCATGTAAAGCTTGACATAGCAAGGACATCTTCAAAGGATCTCTTCTTCTCTGGCCATGCGTCTTACCTTTAGAGAGTAGGCAAGTCACAAGCCAATAGTACACAGCCAACAGGACAGTCCCGCTGTGCAAACGGACGGCCACAGCCAACAGTACACTCCACTGTTGCTGTCACTGATGCTTTATAATCAACTAACTCATCCCTTCATATCTGACCTGCTCGGTCAAGCCAGGCCTCCATAAGTATTGCATCACACTAATTGCTATTTATACTGCACATTAAGGTAAGGGTTTATAAATAACTTTAGGGGCTTTTTATGTTTTCACAGACATGGATTAAGACTAGTCCAAGACTAAAAGAAAAAATCAATGAAGATCTCCATTGGCTTAATCCATGTCTGTGAAACCGGCCTTTAGTGTTCAGTTTGACCTTTTACTTTAGACCAATTACAATTATGTAATTTATCAGATGCTTGTATCCAAAGCAATGTACTATTACAAGGATTAAGATGGATGGGGTTCACCTTGCTTAGTGATAGGTGCTGTAAACGTTTGCTGGGAATCCAGCACTTTAACCAGAGGGCTATTCTGACCCCTATTTTGTTGTTACTGTTGTAATTCATTGTAGATTTAGAATTTAAGACAGTTTGATGTGGAATATGTGCAATCGCGAATACGATAAAATCTGAAGTATATCAGTTGTCAAATGTTATTATGAGACAAATCCATGTATATTGAAAGTGAATGGAAGAGGCTCTTTTCTGACTTAGTTATTCAAAACAAGAGCTGTAATTTTACATTTAATTAGATTAAACATTTATACAAAATGGAACAACCAATTTACAAAAATATGATTAATTTTCAGGCTGTTGAATCTGGTAATAATCATATTGGTGCAAATTGTCTGTGTTGTTAAAACAATTTGGTGCATTGTGCAATAAAGCCCCTAACTGTTTTGCGATGTAGACTGGCAAAACAGTTAAAATAAGATATAGAATTTTCCATTTGCAAAGCAGACTAGCTGTACAATATAGTAATATATAATATAAAACACTACTGTATTTGCAACATTGAAAGAGTTAGCAATTGTGTTGGAATAAAAGGACAGTAATTAATTTTCAGGTCATGCTCTAGTTCAAATAGAATACCATAAAGAGTTATCATCATGACATCATGACACCATATTTGCCAACAAGGAGTGCACATTTTACAAACTACTAAAATAATTTCATTAGAGACGCTGACAAACATCAGGTAATAATGTAATTTTTGACACTCATTGGCTAATGAATAATGATAAACTAGCAGTGTATAAATTGTGTGTCTTATCCTACACCATTTGCAAAGGTATGAACCAAAAGACGATGGCACACAAACAAGCAAAACAAGGCTTTGCCAGAGCATCTGTGAGCTCCATTAGTCAAGCTGTGTATAGTCTATATTTGCCCGCAGGCACCCAGACCGAAATCCAGCTTCCCCTTCCTCTGCCCTCTAAGAATGACCTATACCGCTCTGTTTTAGCTAGCGGATGTCATAATATACTAAAACAAATGGATTATTCTTGCTTTTCTCTACTTGGCCCCTTTGTTAATCTGATAAATTAGTTGACAATATTTGATTGAAATTCAGCAGTTCAGTCACGCTTTTCTGTTGACTATTGGGACTGTTGGGGTTGGGGGGTATAAGCTGCCAGCAACAAATGTTCCTCTGTCAAATTTCCTGACTGGAGGATGATTACGCATATGCCATTTTGTTTAGTACATCCTGCCTATGTAACTGTTTTGAATATATTTTGAGTCCATTAAATATATCTAACAAAATATAATGATATATTGATAAGATACTATGAACCAAATCTAGGCAGAAAGAAAAATTATAGGCCTCTCTCCATGCTGAGGAAAAAACTGGGGAGTCAGAACTGCTAATACAATATAATAGGCTAGTAATATGAAAATAAATGTATGTTGTATGATTGCAAATGCAATCTCATTTAATGATTTTTTTTCCAGTAAATGAAAAGCACAACATTTAACAAGGAGATTACAAAAATGTTATTGGTCCTGCAGATACCGCTAACAAAGTCCTCTAGTGAAATATGTCTAAGATACTGCATTAAGTATTGTTGAGTTTTTTTTTAATACCTATTTACATAAGACATTTGTGCTACATTTTCTTTTTCTCATTTACCACCTATTGACAGATTCATTTTTTGTTTGTTATGTTTTGAGGTATCTCATGTTTGTAAGAAATGCAATGTTAACAGTTTCAAATCACATTGATAGAAAACTTGTCAAGCTAGAAAGACTTATACAAATGTAAGATAAATATACAGGTCAATTGACTTCTGCCCCAGTGGATGTTCTCTGAGACTCATTGTACAAAGAAAGTCAATGCTCATTGCTCCTTCTCCTCCTTGTAAGATCATACTCCTTAATGTTTGACTTACATGACCCTAACATCAGTAAACAACACATGCAGCTCCAATTAGAATCACTTGGTCACCCCAGAAGCAGAATGAACTGCTTTGTTACCAGCTGAAATACCTCTGAGGTGGTTGGAACACATGAAGCATATTAATATTATGCACATCTGAAAAAATATATTTGCGAGCCAAGTGTAATAATAATAAATAAAATAATGATAATTTGGTAATTTGAGTATAAAGCAACCACTTTGCTAGAGAAGGCTTACATTAGGTTTGGAAAGGTCGGGAAAAAAACTCACAACCTTGTAGCTGGGAATCAACCTTCAACTCGCAAGAGCACATTATAAAGATGGGGACATCATGCTTCTAAATGGGTGTAAATCCAATAAAGATCACAAATTGGATTAATATACTGTTCCAAGATATTAGGCCAAAGAATGTCCTCTTTATTTCTTTTATTTGTGTTTTTTGAAAGGCATACTGACCTCTCAGCCAAAAGGTCAGTGCTTAAACCTTCTGTTAGGTTTAAATGATATCCAAAGAGTTGTAAGGCATTTGGTTCCCTAACTATTTGCAGTTAGAGAGAGAATAAAATACCAAATTCACTGTAAAGCAGGCAAGTTGGTCAAGGTGTTTCTTCAGAGAATTCTTCCCAACAGGAAAAGAACACATTCCTTTATACTCTTCAGTAATGACGCATTCTCATAATTTCTCCCACAGTCACTCCTGGAATATTATTGTTATTATGTAGTGTTACAGATAGAGTCAAACCTTGTGCTGTCACTTGACTCAGCACATTTGTGCCATAAACTTTCAATCACACCACTTGTCTTAGCTGAATGCCTAGGTTCAAGTTTAATTAAGGTCAAGCAAGCTAGTCCTTAAAGAATATGTTTAAGGCATAAAAGAATCATCAATGCAAATATGAAAAAACATGGAATAACACATTTTTAGACTATGATATATGTATTCCATGTAATATAAGAATGACATAATTTTGAAAGTAAACCGCAAAAAGATAATACTGTACATAGAATACCATATTAATATTGATATTACTTAAAAATCCCCATCACCTGCCATCTCCATTAGATTTTGAATATGAAAACTACTTACTTACACACACATAGAAAATGTCCAAACTTTCTCTCTTTATTTTTTGGTATAGATAAGCAAATATGCTATAAAGAATTTAAATTATATAGTGGCTGTAAACTCTATTCATGTGCACATTCATATACATCGTGAAGGCAAGATCGTTTTTATACATGGACTGATTAGCACCAGCACATTTATGACATGGGCATGTGTTGAATGACGACATCGGCTTTGCAAGAACTTTTCCCATGGTGCTACAAAGAAAGGCTCATTTATAAAAACAGGTGGACCTCTAATTTTGACCCAAATCTAGCATAAATGTCATAAATGTGACATCTAGTTAATCACATACATTGTCCTTTTTAGTTATGTACGAATACATTTTTCATAAAAACATCTAATGCCTGTGGCTGCCACAACACTGAAATGTCCGCACAACGACCAATAAGTCTTATGTCTTATGACACATCATTTATAAAGCCAATATGTAAAACTGCTACAAACCAAACATGATTAGGACTGGCTCATTTGAGACATGGTTATCAAATGAAATTCACACTTAGGTTTCACTGGGCCATCGATCCAATACATCCTGCTATTATTAGAATCCAGTAGGAGCTACGTGATTGCAATTACTTGGTGGCATGTGATGTATAAGTATAATAATATAATAACTGTAAGGATACTCCAAAACATAACATTTCTGAGTGAGTACATTTCATAACTTTGGGTCAAAGTCAAGAGATGTATTAGTTCTGTCATCACAGCGCCACCATGTGGCCACTTTGAATGTGCTTTCATGGTATGTGTCCTTTTGAATTTAGCTGGAAGTTGTTACATTGTGAAAACCATTGAGGCCGCATACATACATCGTCACCAGGTTTGCACTGGGTAATATACAATTGTCAACATAATGTTTTGTAAAGGTTGATCCATATTGGTGGAGAAGTCCCCCAAAGTCTGTCCCAGATCACTGTTTATATTGTAAGGGGAGTGGTGAAGAATGATGTGAGCTTGGGGCTATGTGAGAGGTGCGCCAGCCACAGTTTCAAACCAAAACAATGTTTTTGGAAAACTGGTTTCAAGTAATTCCAGGCAGAAGCAGAGGAGTGATTTCGTTTTTCCCATCTACTCGTGGTGAATTTATTAGTTATCATAGCTGTTATGTTGGTGAGGTGGTAGCAGCAAAAGCAGTTAAGATTATTTCTAGAATCACCATGCCTTTGATAAATGCAGCCCACACTGTGGCATCACGCAAGTGTTTTATGTTGAAACCCGTGAAAGATGAGGCCTTGTAAAACTCAGATACTGTATGTAATGGGAATTATAATTCTGAATGTGTTAATACAAAAGGTTCAGGTGGGCAATGTGAATGGATATATGTCAATTCTTTCACAATTCCTGAGAAATGTCTTATTATGGTATACATGGTAATCAAAATGATATATTGTATGTTTACCCCACCATGTGTGCGCACACACACGTACACGCACACACTCATCATCAGGTTTATTCTCAGTTTACGTGGCAGAGCAAAACTATGCTGAAAGAATTACATTTTACCACAAAACTCTCCTCAAACCCAAATCTTTCTCAATGTTGTAAGTCACTCTTACATACAGGACAGTTTAAGAGGGATTCTCAGCCAGATCAAATAGGAATGTCTTGATTTATTCTACTGTCTCTCTCTCAGCTCCGATTTTTACGAATTAAAGACACATTTCTCATATTTTATTATTTTCCTCCCATACTGTAAGCATGGCCACTGAGCAATAATGGCAATTACTGTTATTGTTATTATCTTATGTGCCTTTAACAACTAAAGAAGCCGTGCTGCATTCAATAGGAGTCATTTCTAAGTGTCTCAGCGAGGCACAGCGTCAGTCTGGTGTTGGTTTGCTTTTCTATTCTTTTTGTATACTTCTGTCTCAATGTTCACACCTCTACCTGCTTTCTCAGTTAATGATGTTATTGGTTCCACCTGTGTGTGTTCTAGGTTCTTTGTTTCTCGTTTGATGACTGATTAGTTTCCCTCTGTATTTCAACACACTCTCCGTTGCTATTAATATTTCTATTAAACTTTTTCAGACAATAATAAATCCTCCCCAAAAAATGCACATGCATGCATATGCATGTTCTGTAAACAAATGAAGCGGTCTGTCTTGACACGTGTGCATGTGGACAGCAGCAGCCCAGACCTTTGACCTTTGAGGGAACATCCCAGGGGCTGCCACGGCCTTCTTCTCTGGAGGCTTGGTGACGTCCAGCAGTCCGGGTTCATAGGTCACAGTGATGACAGCGAGCACCTTGCTGCGAGAGTTCTGTCCGCCCATCAAAATAAACACAAGTGAGCAAGGATTAGGGGGATCTGGGCCACTCCTCCTCAGACTGAACCGCACAGATAAAACACTGAGGATGCACGAGATCCTGCCTCGTCTAATGAAAATACTGTCAGGGTCAAAGGTCAAACTGGGAGATCACAGGCTGCTTTCATCCCAGCATTGTTCCAGAGAATCTGGCTTCACCCTGGCGGCATGCTATACTTTGTTGATATGAAGAACCTCTTCTCCACAAGCCTGCCTTGTCTTTCACTTCTCTCTGCCTATATTGCTTATCATCATCGTCAATGTGCATCATTACGTCATGGCAGAGAACCACTGTACTGTCGAGACGCGATCTTCTGTTATATGCTGTGGTTCCTGCTGGTGGTTTTTATTTGATAGCTATAGTTGTATTATGTTCAATGGTCATTGTTGGCTATGGTATGTATATGTGGAGAGAAGCAGGTGCATAATTACACATGCCTGTACTATAAATCAAGCTCTCAACTGTTTTGTCATTTGCTCCTGGTATAATATTACGACACAAGAGGACACCTGAGATACGACCAAGGGAGGAGAGGTGCTAGGCAGACACACTACTTAGCCGGTTCTGGCTATAAATAGCTCTGTCAAGTCATTCAGATTTGTACCTCATTTTCCTTACAAGTGCTTCCATATGGTAGTCGTATGCGAGTTTGGGGCTGTGTGTGAGGGTCGGCGGCGGCGGTGGTGGGGGCGTCCTGCTGCAAAGAGGAGCAGAAAAGACAACGTTGCTCCTCTCTCCTGCATTCCAGTCTCTTTACAAGCTACTGCACTAGATACAGATTTAACAGGGAGCGTGTTGCTTACAGGTACATTGAATCAGCTGTGACACATCACATCTATAGCAACAGATCAAGTCTGAGCAGGATTAAACTATATTACACACCTTGGATGATTAACTTGACATATTTGATGAAACCTCTGTTTGATTGGAGAAATCAGCAGCGTCGATATATTCATGTTTGTATATGTGATTTCTAAACCAGCAAAGGTTATTGATATTATAATTGATATTTTGTTGAAACTCAACATTAAAGAATGCACAAAAACAAAGCTAAATATAGTAACTGAGTTAATGTCAAGAGTGTTTATGTTCTCTGGCACATTGGCTTTCATTCTGATCTCCTAGCGCGATGATGACGGGTGGTTAGCACAGGCCACGGGCTCAAGACAATGCATAATGTACACAAGCAAAGGTTCAACTCTGGGAAGGAACACTAAATCCACTAAAACAAAAGTGTTTGCAGAAAAGCACACTTATTAACCATCTGGTCCAACAAAAAAGAGAAGACAGCAGAATGGAGACAACAAATTGCTGGACATTTGTATAATTTATTCAAAACACAGAGCAATCTTAAATTGGAGCCTGCAACCTATTTGCACAAAATTATTCGTCAGATGTGGCTGGAGTCAGTGGAGGTGCCAGTAAAGTGTTCCTGTAGAGAGCTTAGCCCATCATCTCTCTTGGGGAAGAGGAAGTGAACTCATACGCCTGTGCTGACCTATTTAAAATATATGGATGATTTCTGTATTATTCTGTATAATAAACAAAACTACATACAAGCATGTACAGTACTGTAGGTCTGACCTGGGTAGTCACAGAACGGCATTGTTGTTAATAATTAAAACAAGTCACAAACACGTGCATGTTAATGAAGCCTTGGTTTAAAGCAATGGTACGTATCAAGGCACACAGAAACAAATTGTTCACACGGGCACAGCAAAGTGTCTTCTTTTATTTTAAAATACTTTTGTAAAAAGGTTTCCAAGCTACTTGTTACCAGTAGGCCATGTTCTGCCATTGGCTACACCCACAATGGAGTTGCTTGCATGACCTTTTAAAAAAAGATTCAATATTATCTACTAAATGATAAAATAGATATATAATATACAGCTGTCTTTCTTGGAAGGAAGGTAGGAATATGTTAAGTAATTTAATCAAAAGAAAGAGAAAAACTAAAAACCTTTAAGATGTGCTGTAGGTGAAATGTTACTTTTTCATGTTTATTTTTACCTAAAGTGCCAAAGGTTTTCTACAATGACCTAGTTCTTCCCTTGTTGCTGCAAGTTAGGAAGGTGTATGTAGTGGAAAAATCAGTTCTGGTTGTTTTTCAGAGGTTGGAACTTGCAAATAAGTTGCGCTTAGCCTTGGCACTACATAACCGATCTAGCAGCCTGCCATCAGTTTACGTCTAGGGAGGCCACAAGCCTATGTTCAAATGTAATTATCCCAGAGAAGCTCAATGGATGTAATTGTGGCCACAGTATCCACAGATTGCAACACCAAGATCAGAAATCCCAGACTGTGACACCAGCACTATGAGATGTTACCAATGCTCGTGCCAATTACTAGATGCTCGTTAACAGTGGGTGATTGTTAACTAGTTAATGGTGCACAGTGCGCGCACACACACACACACACACACACACACACACGCAAACACACACACACACACACACACACACACACACACACACACATGCTGTGCTTTGTGAGGGTTGGCTGGGTGTGCTCTGAATTTGATGAAGTGGGATAATTCTCCCTACTGATCATATCACTAAAGAAGGAATCCTGCGATCAAGACCAGACTCCGGGGGTTGTCACATGTGGGACGCATTTATCCAAATCCTAATAAACTTTCATCCACAGATTTTGTGTATGTTGAGGGTATGGGTGGGTTGGGCATCAAATCCAGGCCTCCCTATAAGTTACACACAGTATAAGGTGTTTAGAGGAAGGCCAGTGATATAACCCTGAATGGAAATTAAACCAAAACGAGCACATTCTCTCTTTCTCTGTCTCTCTCCATGTATCTAGTAATTTTTTTCTCTCTCTCTCCCCATCTCCTTCCCCCCTCCCCCTATCTCTCGCTCTTCCTCCCTATCTCCTTCCCCCCTCTCCCTCTCTTTCTCTCTCCTATCTCTCTCTCCCTCTACTCTCTATTCTGTTCTCTCATGAATACACACTGAAGGTTAGGGATAAAAAGGACAAATCCCACTGCAAATGCAATATGCAATATTTGAAGTCTCAAGTCTCAAGTCTATAAGGCTATAGTCTATATTGTAAAACTACATCTTCAACTATCTAAATGTACACATTTGGTAAGATATGTGCAAACATGGCCCATACCGGGGAACCCAACGTGTGTGCTAATGAAGCAGGAGTGCTATGGTATACACAGAGCTTACCTGGTCCAGGGAGGTTGACATAAGGTGCCAGATGTTCCAAGCTGCTCCGCAGGAAGCTAGGCAGATGTTCCACAGTCACTCAGTAGAAGAGCTCAATGCTTCCCTGCAAAGAGATCACACACCATGCGACTCAACATAACGTGAGAGCAGATGATTTTTCAGCTATTTTACTATGTTCTCAGTCCTTCTTATTAAATTCAAAATACACGCCATCATGGGCTCTTCTCCCCACCCATCTTTTCTTGTTTTTGATCAGAAAGTCTGCTGACACAGATGACACTCATGTGAGACCAATTTTGGAAGCACATTTAAACTTCTGTAATGTTGGAATATGGCCCCGTGTCCCAGTTTGTCCTCAAAAAAGTTTGTTCCTGCGGGAGTGTGGCCATAGAGGTGCGTTCAATATTGTGTGGGCTAGAGGGTGGCTGGACAACGGTTTAGCACATGCACAGATTGTACAATGTGACACAGAACTGCTTCGCCATGGAGTACTATCTGACATGGTGTACTATTGTAAATGGCATGGTGTACAAACTGACATAGTCCACTAGGGGGAAAGCATCAAAGAATGTTGTGTATATTACATTTGGAAAAGTGAATATCTTTGTCAATAAATTAAAACCTGTAGTTGCATGTGTGCCTCAGTGGCAGTGCAAGCCTGTGTACCAAGTAGCCTATTTAATATTTCAGTAAGAATTGGCTGTTCATCACTAATGGCGCTTTTCCACTGCTGGTACGAGCTCAACTCTACTCACTTTAGGGAGCTTTTCCATTGTGTATTATCAGCTCTATACTCAACTCTACTGCCCTCGGCATGGGTCTTTTTCCACTGCACATAGTACCCACTCAGTTGTACCTGGTTGCCATAGCGACGGAACTGTTCGAACCACTCCTACAGTTCAGTAGTTAATTTTTATTTATTATTTTGGAACATGTTCCTACCTTGTTGGAATGTCCTTCAGTATCCGTGTGCAGCCAACAGTTCATAGACATGTTGGTCAACTTTCACTTTACGTGAATTGCCCTGTCCATCTTTCACTAAATAACATTGATTATGCCGTCGACAACCGAGAACAGTCTGCAATTCCTCAATTGATCACGCCGTGGTTTTGCGTTTTGCCATTTAATAAAAAGTTAATAAAAAGTTGCAGAGGCGTAATTATGTCCTGTTGCGCAATGACGAAGTTACGATTTAATCCAATCAGTAGTCTGCATTGTTGTCACGTCACATTTTGGTATCGCCTCAGCTCACTTGGAACTTCGACAAAGCAGGTACTAGAAAAAGTATCTGGTACCAGGTAGGTACTATCCCAACTTTGTCCCAATGGAAAAGCATATACATATATCATATATATACACTTTAAATAAGGTACTGTATAAGTTGACGATTATATTGTATATTGATGAGCATTGTGCTCATTAAATGACAAATGAGCTGAGCTGTACAGTATACTGTATATGTATGTATGTTAAATAAACCCCTTAGTTAAGTCTAAGTTAAGTCCTATCCGAGTTTCTGGTCTCTATAGTTTCTACACTTTTAAATAATTATCTTTATTTTATTATTTTATAAAATTAAATAAAATGAAACAAATCACAGAGACATGGAAAACAGTCATTAGTATATCAAGAATCAGCCACAACACACAGAACAACATGGCATTGTACACTTACATGAGTATAATAAGATGTGACATGACTGTAATCTCTGTGTCTGTCAGCTACATTGTACATATACAGGATGACAATAAAGCCTTTTGCCACAACCTCATTCATCTGTTTAGTGTAAAGGATAGCAAATGTGGTCAAGACTAATTAGACTTGTTTAACTCATGGGCAGGGCTGATTTCACCTCTACAGCTCCACAGCACATTCGCAATGCCAGAAACACAAACAAAAAGGTCCAGGTGCTTCCAAACATTCCTAGACAATGATTTGGCCTGTAAACGCCATGCTTTCGGTTGACTAAATTGTTTTCTAAACCATCTTAAACCATAACTTTGGATGTTTTTCAGATATAATAGGCATGCCCACACACCTGACCTATTGTATTTGGGGTTTGAAAGGCTCAATGGTACAGCTTGAAGGTTTGTGGAACATTAAATATGCCCTCAATATGTTGAGCAAGCAGTGTATGTAATAGAGAAATGCTGAAATAGACCCTGCAAAGATGGAATGTCTCTTTTATGTAAAATTAAATAAGATCAGCTTGTGGGCCTCTCCTTCCTGTTCCGCTTTTCTGTTTAATGTGCATTTCCATTCTGGAACAAAGCAGTCTCTCCACGGTGTATTAATGCCCATCAAAGGCCTCAATCAAGCTGCTGTGCCACAGGCTAGCGCCAAAATGGAGGGGCTAATGGCTGATCACAGTCACCACAGTGAGGCTCGGAGACTGTGGCCTTATGTCTCCTATATCCTTGGGATTCTGTCTACTGCCATCACAAATATTTCTCCAAATCCAGTTAGCGGGGAAAGGCTTTTAAACACTGCATACACTCAAGGGCATTTAAAGGTCAGTTAGCGGGACAACAGACGCGGTCATTGTGCCATGCGGACAATGTCTGGTGTGCTGCGCTGGGAAACAACACTGACACACATAACATTATTATACAGCGCTTCCTTCTAAGTTGGACATAAAGTATGATTTAATTGACTGCTGAAACATTACTCCCTCAGTTAAGAATGAACTGACCAACATAGGAAAGAATGAGCTGGTGGCTATCTATTTGTCCTCGCTAATATGATGGGCATGAGCTTGTTGCTCATGTCTTAATGCCCCTTCCCAGACTGAGACGAGACAAGCATGTGACAACATATTAGATCAGTATTTTATGAATTGGTTTTTGTTACAGTAATAACAGAAACATTTATTTTCTGCTTTGCAGCTATGGATTTCAACTTGAAAACATTTTCATATTTTTTATACTGTAATTTAAAATAAATAATTAAAAAGAATAGATGAGATACAGCATGTAGATAATGCTTTGGAACTACATTTATATTAGAAATAATATTACAAGATTATGGTCTTTAAAAGCAAACTGAAATGCTTAGATACAATCTAAATAATTTGAGTATGTGTGTATGTGTGCGTGTGTGTATGTGTGCGTGTGTGCATGTGTGCATGTGTGTGTGTGTGTGCATGTGTGCGTGTGTGCCTGTGTACATTTGCACATTGGCATGCACATTTGTTTGATACACTCCTTATTCAGTGCAGGTGGTCAGTGGACGGAAGCTTTCAATAGCAGCCTTGCCAGGAAAGTGACACATTAAAAACTTTTCAACCTGAATGTAGTCCCTCACATTTATGGTCTGACTTTTTTGAACTGTGCAAAAAGAGCACAAAGTTTTTTTTATAATCAACCAATTATATTAAGAGTCTTAAGAGAGACTGCATTTTCCTGTGAAATAAAAAGAGATCGCCTGTGGCCAAAATATGAACCACGCTCTATACATGGCAATGGAAATATATAAATATCATTCCATCTTTATTTACAGCAGTTAAAACATATAGTTTACACAGTGTGGGGCTTCCTGAACCTATACTAGATAAAATCAGGTTAGAGATGATAATATATCTATATAGACTGGCATGCATCTTAAATGTCTACGTCGTCTCAGTTGTCAGTTTAATACACATTATATTGAAGGGATCATGGTCCAAGAGTTGCTGAACAGCATTGATGCATTTGGCTAAACCACATTCTTCATGAATCCATCCAAATATTTACATATATATATATATTCTATTTACTATATTTTATTTAAACATTTCAAATTTTATGTAATTGTTTTATGTAAAGGAATCTTTTAAGATTTATGAAACACAAGCTTGTTTTGAGAAAAGTCAGCTTTTACAGGGAATCCATTCAGTAATGAAATAATAAAAGTATAGGCTATTAAAATTATAATAATTATTTGAAATTACTTTCATTCTGTCTCTCTCTCTAACTCTCTCTCTCTCTAACTTCTGCGTGTGTGTGTGTGTGTGTGTGTGTGTGTGAGAGAGAGAGAGAGCGTTTGTGTGCACAATGCTTGATGTGTATGCCACCATGCATATGAATGTATAAATGCACGTGTGTCTGTGTGTGTACTCTAGTACACTGTATGTTCTGCACTGTAGATGTTCACCCGCTCTGTGACCATACACATGACCTGCCAAAACCACTGCTCCTTAATGGCAGCAGTGCAGGCCTGTACCTCAGCCCTGACAGCATAGTGCACCCACAGAAGGTGACATCACGTCTGCCAGGCCAGCACTAAATGCCCACAGAAGGAGTGTCAGTATAGGCCCAGAAACATTTATTGTGGATGACCGGTGGTTGGTTTATTTTAAGACAAAACATGAATAGATACAGTATATCTAAAACATAGTGTGCATATGTTAAAATGGATATCACAGTCAGACTTGACACAGGTAAATTGTATTGTTATGTGTGGCTTACATATTGGTGTCAGACATTTGGAAAGCAAAGTTAATAAGGAATAGTTAAATTCAAGGATATTTAATTTAATTTAGTGACATTTAATAACCTCACAATAATGACAAATGTCAAAATCAATAGGATATTTTCCTCCATGTTGTTTTCTTCCTTGATGTTGATGGTTTGCTATGCCCAGAATTATTGTTTGTTGTCAATAATTGAGGAATAGGACAAGATATGCAATGACAGATTATACAAAGTGATGAAAAAATAAATGTCAAAGGCAAATAGGATCATCTTTTTAAGACTATTTTAAGTATCTCAGCTTAATGATTCATTAAATGTAAAGTTTAGTCTTCCAAATAAAAAGCAACAACAGCTTTTAATATGCTAAATAGGCATACACCTACACATGTTATTGTATTGATGTTGATGATGAATGCCTAAACAATTTACAAAATAGCCTGCTATGTATAAACTGATGATATCCAAGAAATAAAAAGAAGGCAGTATTGTTAGACACAGGTCTGCAGTAGGGATATAGATAATATTATTCGTGAATTAATTCATATAAGATATACAACTAAACAATAATAAACACTAAACAAATATATTTATGAATTCCATAAGCCTAACTAAAACAATGTGTTATGTAATGTGTTTGTAATTCCACATTGGTTGATATGGAATCTTTTGAATTTCTCTTCATCATGTAGGCAAAGATTCGCTGATTTGACCTGACCATTTGACAAATATTAACTATTCATCCATTCAACTGGTTTGCTATTGTTTATTGACTTTGGAATCCTTAACATTAATTATAAATGTAATTAGACAAAACTATGATCTATAAGTACATTACTTAAAAGTCTTATAAAGAAGAAACCAAATGAAGCCATATGAGCTTCTATGGTAAAACGACATAATTCTATTCTAAAATGGAAAATTCGGATGCATGGTTGAATCTCGATCCTTTCATGAATTGTTGCAAAAATAAGCATAAAACTGTGCTGTCCGCGCTATTTATATCCTAATTATATTATTGTCGCGTAAGCTCCCTATACATATTTTTTTGCTACAAACCTTTTTTTTTATGTCTGACCTCACCATTTTAATTGATATACTGTCAGTGCAGTTGCTGAAGTCCCATAGGCTAGGAAATCTGTGGACCATGCATCCCCTGAGCGAAGACCCGTTTGTGTAACTGCTAAATGTGAAGGCGAGTTTTGAGTGTTTGCTCAACGACAGTGGTTCCTGGAAAAGATTGGAATCGTTTTATAACCAAACCCAGCTGTAGCCGTGTGCGTGTTGAGCCGTGTGCCTCCACGCACGCTCGCGTGTTCGTCTGTATGAGGTAGAGGGGGATCTGTTTGCTTCCCTTTCCAAAAGAAAAAAAAAAGTTTGGACCTCTTTTCTCTGCGTGTAACTTTTTTTAGGCATGGACGCCGAGACGTGCCTTTCATACAGCGACATGACATCCATGGATTCATATTATAGCTCTTCTGCGACGCAAGGTAGCGATCACCCGACGAACCCTTTTAGGACATTCCACGCGAGTGACACCAAATACAGCCCCGCTTTCCTGCCTAACAAAGGTCAGACTTACGGAGAGAAGTCCCGGAGCCCATTCCAGCAGGAGTGCCAGTCATTGGATGCCACTGGTGAAAGCAGTTTCAGCAAATACCACCTCTTCATGCAGAGGTCTTCTTGCAAAACATCCCCCGAAGAGGTCAAACTACATCAAGAAAGCGGACACAACGGAGCGCTCATCCCATGCTACGGTGAGCATACAGCTACAGTAACGTTACCGGGTTTTGTGGACAATTGAGTTATTGTACGGTCTGACTGACTTTCCAACAATACTACAGGAAGCTTTTGTTGTTCTTTTGTCTATTGTTTTGCGGTATATTAATTCCATATTTATTTGTAAATGCCGTGCGTAAAACCCTTTACGTTTGTGAAGGTGGAGGATAATCGTAAAATGCGATATACTTCACAAATTGTAAAGCCTATTACAAACATTAGGCAAACAGTAACAATTAAGAAGATGCATATCTCGTCCATCGTCACATTTTCCCTCGACGGTTGAATTAAATTACACATGCAATAATCTGCATTAACATCCTTAATATTTTAACTCAATCGGACAATTGAGTTAACACGTTTTCAGATGGTACATGTAGAATTCCTTAATGATGCAATTATTATAAATACTATCAACTCGTTGCCGTGACTTTGCTCTAATTCGATTTACCCTGCAGGGAGCTTGTTCAAATTGATAAATATGAGAGATTATGAAGTGAATTGACCCTGAACATACCAGGCAGTCACACACACACGCACACACACACACCGTCTACTCAACCTTAAGCATTGACATATTTCAATTATTTTAAACATAAATATTAAATTATGAAGAGTAAAAACATGAATGGGCAAATTAGTGAGAAATAAGAGAAATAAGGGAGAAATATTCCCTTAGTTTGATCACACAAACTGTGAGGCATATTGTGCATTGATTGGTTTATGATTCACCAAAAGAAACGTATGCTGAATGCAGCAAAACGAACAAACATAAACACGTTTTATTTACTTCAGTAGCTGAAGTGCTTGTCTTTGTCGGACCAGCATTAATCAGAAGAATTATCAAACTGAAACTCTGCTCTCGGGAGTGCATACTGCAAACTGAGTTCAACGGGCAGGCTAACCGTACTAAAAGTTCCTTGATAAATTATTGCCTATAATGACTTTAGTTCTACAGTTATGTAAAATACACGTCATTCTGGTAGGCTAGATAGGCATACGCATATTTATTTTCCCTTTTTAGCATGAACAGATAGTCTGTGAATGAGCAGGCATATGGGACATATCGTCTAAATTGTCTGTGTTCATAAGAAAATAAGACAAACATATAGAACCTTTTGGTGCTTTTTTCAAAAGCTTTCTTCCGAACATTTAAAAACAGCAGTACACGAGATCAATCGCCTGACTTAAGCATATGGTCCTAATTAATTGATTTTGCCTACATTGCTTTAAGGGCAGCCAATAAGTTGGCAAACAGGCCCGTTAATACACCATTTACTATCTGTCACTAAAACACAGTATTGTATGAATGCCTTATCACCGATACATTATTATGCTTATTGTTATTATTTGTTTTGTTTATTATAAAACAACCACACACCTCAAAATAATCACACTAATCCTTTATTTACATTTGGGATGTTTAAGATCTTCTGTTATACTTGCAAAGGATCAATTTAAATCCATACAACGGGTTATGGGGACATGTTCTATTGGCGTCTCCAGGCCTCAAAGAAACCAAACAATTAATTAACAAATAAATATTTTTGAAAATTTTATTAAAGACCTAATGCAATGCAATATCAGTATTAGGCTATTAAGTATACGTTACCTACTTATTATTTTGTTCTAATTTAAAAAATAATGTCTAAATCACCATAAATCTCCTATTATGATAAGGCCACACATCTTGCTAATTGCATTGATTTAGGAAACGAAAGTGACTAGTGAGCATCAATAGACCCCCAAGATGTTTACACGTTTTGGAAAATCTAACAAAAATGTCTAAGGCCTGTGATGTACATATATTATAATTATATAACACATTTAGTAGGCCTAAATTAAATATGTTATTTGAGAGTGCCAACGGCTCACCTGCTAAGGCAATCTCTCTGTCAACAGGTAGAACGAGAGGGAGGCAGGAAAGCTTTTCTTATTCAAGAAGTCACGAAATAATACAGCTCAGAATAATACAGTGATTTTGTTTGAAGGGGTGCCCTATACTTTCCTGGTTGATTGCTCTATACATGCATACAACGTTTGTTTATATGTGGAATTATAGGTAGCCTATAAGTAATTAGGGTTTAACTAATGCAAAAGAGCCTATACTCTGAAGTCATAGCGATACATTCATTCAGAACGTATTATTTTTGATAGTCTGACTAGCCAATATGCATTAAACCTATGATTGTTCACGAAATGCACGGTACGCGTCATTATTTAGAATATTATATTTGATAACTTTAGAGTAGTCTTATATCTTATTTAGAATATTATATTTGAGAACTTTTATAGAGTAGTCTTATATCTTATAAGCAAAATACTGTATCTCTAAATTATATTGTAGCTATAATATTAGTGAATATAGAACAATTAGGTTAATGTACACGAGGTCTGCTTTAAGGGATAATTTGCGACATTTACAAACATTATTTCTCACTTAAATCCTTTATGTGCATTTGAGATGTTGCAGATCTTCTCGCCAGATTGATAGAAGGGTACCATGCAGACCTGACACAAATCTATAGCCTACAACTGTGATGCGAGATCTTCTACAGTAAAATTCCAGATACATGTTTTTTAAACTTTCATCTCAATATGAAATTGCCTGGCCGTTGCTGTAATTTTGGGTTGCTGTTGTTTTTAGTCTATATGCTGCTGTTGCGTAATGATTACACAAAAAAAAAAAAAAAAAGACATTCCAACAGAAATTAAATAATAATAATAATAATAA
>JAODUH010021966.1:2142-25119 GCA_027564835.1 Typhlichthys subterraneus
CAAAAATGGACGACATTCCCTTATCATGCACGGTGGCCAGCCTATGACCCTATTCCCTTTCCGTTTGACCAGCTATGTTCAGATCAGACCATGGCTCTGTATATGTGTCGTGTCGCTAAGCCATTGCTAAGCCATGGTTGCTATGCCATGGTTGCTACGCCATGGTTGCTATGCCTGGCTCTCCAGCAGGTGGCTGTGTATTTCCTGGAAGCTTGGTCGTTGCTTGGCGCTGCGTCTCCAGCAGCTCAGCATGAGGTCTGTGTAGACGTCGTCGGGGCAACAAGGAGGCTTAGGCAGGTTCACCTGTGGATGTGGCAATCATGTGACTGGAATAAGGATCCTTGTTATCCAATTATGCTCATTGGCATGTACACATACAACTTTTTATGAAATTATGTGAATACACTTTTGTGGTATAATGCCATGTGGTATATTGTTGAATAGTGCAAATACAATATTATGTAATTGTTATTGTTTTTTTGTGTGTACAAAGCTGACTTTTATTCAGTGATTGTGTGTTAATGCAAAACAGTGCCTCTCTATATTATGTGACCAGTTCACTAAACTCTTAGTCCTCACAACGCACCTTGAGCAGTGAGAGTGAGATTACAGACGAGACAAGCCGTCGGTTAATCAAAGACGTCAGATTAACACACTCCTCCCCGCTCCTCTCACCTGCTTGCCCTGGTCTCTGAAGAACTCCCCAGTGTTTTCAATCACCTGCTCGTCAGAGAGCTGGCAGTAGGGTTGCTCCCGGCACAGGGTCAGAACCTCCCACAGGGTCACCCCGAAAGCCCACACGTCACTGGCCGTGGTGAATTTACCCTACGTGACACGCAGGAACAGTTTGGCAACAAAGCTCACGTGGTTGATGCTGGTGGCCCCACACTGGAGGACCTTTCAAATCTTAACCAATTTGCAAAACGTTGAGTACCACAGACATTACAACAGATTTGACCTATTTTTAATATTTTAACCCTAAACAAGCACACACTTCAGACGTTCAGTCAAGTTGCAGGACCACACACTTGGCGTTCCGATCGTTGTACCTCTCACACCACAGGATTCCCCCCCCTCCCCCCTCCCTTCCCCCTCACCAGCAGAATGCTCTCCCAGGACATCCAGCGGATCGGCAGGACGGCGCGGCCCTGGATCCGGTAGTAGTCCCCGCGGTACAGGTTCCTGCTCATGCCGAAGTCGGCGATCTTGATGGTGGTGCAGCTGTGGCCCACTAAGCAGTTGCGCGTGGCCAGGTCGCGGTGCACGAAGTTGAGGGAGGACAGGTACTTCATGCCGGACGCGATCTGAACGGCCATGCTGGTGAGGTCACTGTAGCTGGGGGTTGGTGACATGAGAGCAATGTGGTGGTAGGAATGATTACTATTACGGTTATAGCCACTCTGTGCTGACAGTCTGATACAGTACATATACTGTAAGCTCGACGCAGGACTCTCGGGCTTTCGGGAAGTGATACTGTCGATTTCCACTGGCTGTTATCATTGTCACTCACAAGTATGTACCCGTAATTTTCGGTGCGACTCTAGCGCACTGCTTTATTAATTAATTTAAAGTTAAACATTTATTTTGAGCAGTGACCGTAACCGGTTTCCAACAAATTCCTCATTGTAAAGTTTAACGTCCGACTTGGTGGTTGAGTTACATAGTCGGTCGTGGTACATGTCAATCAAAATACCTCTCCTGTCAAGTAGGCGTGTATTGACACAGTTAGCTAGCGCTGTGTCCAAGACTTCACGTATGTAAAGGTTGGCTCTGCGAGACTACATGGCCAGTGACTCTGATGTCCTGCCTGCTGCAGGACACTTTATAGACGACATGCCATAACGGCCTTAAGTAGCCTTACCTGACGGTGACAGCCATGTCACCAGGCCCTGTTCCCTCCTCATCCCGCCCGTCTCCCCCGGCAACGACCGGCTCCAGCCGGAGGTGGCGGAGGTACTGGTTGAGGTCTCCGTTCTCCATGTACTCGGTGATCATGCACAGGGGGTCCGTGTCCACGCAGACCGCCAGCAGACGCACGATGTTGGGGTCCCTCAGGCGAGACATTATGTGGATCTCTTTCAGAAAGTCGTTCCTGCGGTACGGGTTACAGCGCGGCCACTTATATCGATACACCCGAGTATGGAGATATCACGTTGTGCGATACAATATCTATTCTCAAACACAGTGGTTCTCAAAGGGGGGGGGGGGGGGGGTAATTGTTAGTGGTAGTAGAGTTTATACATTACTTTTATTTATTCTCCTACTAGCCTGTATTTAAATACGATCAGATAACATTATGGCTGTTATGCTTAACGGGGGTCTCAAGTCAAGCACTGTTATGTTGGGGGTCGCAAGCTGAAAAGCTGAAAAAAACACCATCGATGGTTTTTTTTACGCAATTTATTTGTAAAAAGGGACCATGTACAAAATACATTAACCTCAAAATATAGGATAGAGTTTAGAAGTGTTTCTGACATTTTTTGCAGCTACGCCACACATTAGCATTGCTATGACGGTTTGTTTTCCACAAATTAGACACCGCAATATGTCGCCTTGAGATATATCACACTGTATAGTGATACGCATCGCATCACCATATTCCTGCCAAAACACAGCCCTACTTTAAAGGTGGGGTCAAACAAAAACAAAAACTATAGAATTTTGTCAATATTAACATTAACTAATCAAGCCTATTACTTAGTTTACAGCTCAACAAAACACATCTTAGGGTACAGTTGCACTTTAAAAGCAAACCTGATTCTACCTTGCATTCTTGTTTGCATCTTCACGCAGTGTCTTCACGGCTACAAGCAGTGTTAGCTCACTGTCGCCCTCTACAGGCAGATCCTCCTGCAAGAAGCCCTGCATGCCCTCCGCCTCACACAAATGAACCTGGATTAAACATAAACACAAATCACACACACACACACACACACACACACATTGTTGGTTTAGCTGCTATTTATAACTAACAAAGTGATTCCACCGACAGTCATAAAATATAAAGATCAAGTGCAACATCTGTGGGAAAAATGATGTGGACACACAGATCAAATAGCAGTTAGCTGGCCCACCATCTGAGAGATCAGGTAGAAATATGCGTCTGTGTCTGTGTGTGTGTGTGTGTGTGTGTGTGTGTGTGTGTGAGAGAGACCCAAAAAACATTTGTTTTGGTCTGAGAGGCTGGTGTGCGTAGAGTGACATCTAGTGGCAGAAAATGTGATACAGTATATTGAATCACTATAAATGCCACATAGCTAAAGGCCCGTGGAGCTTACGTCTAGCCTACGGCGTCGGCTACGGCGTAGCTTCAAAGTATTATACTTGTGCTGGTCTGTCGGCCTCGCGGACCTGTGTGCGGTGACTGCGCGTGCGATTGATGCGAAGCGGCAAAATGCAGAAGTGCCATTTCTTGTTAAATGGCCCAGAATTTGAAAACAAATTGATTGTAAACGTTTTTTGGCACCCGATAGAACATGAATAGAGTGTAAAACGTTTTGAAATAAGCATATAAATATATTTATTTCCAGCGAATCTTAGTTACACGAACGTGTATCACGAGGGAACAAAAATACCGCTTTTTGTGCTGCCCGTAGAACAAGGAAAGCCCAAGAAACTCTTTTCATGTGCAGTTGTAGGCTAGTCTTGGTTAATAATGCTCATGCAAGACACATAAAAACATTTCTTTCCAGCTAATCTAATAATTATACCATGATTGCCAAAGGGAGACACAGACAGGGAGTCTGTGTGCATGCATGAAGGCTATGGCGCTGTTATAAACATTATAAACAAAGTACTACTCTGGCATATGAGCTAGCATCCACAAGACCGCTGTGTTGAATCAACGAACAGACTACGGCGTCAGCCTACGGCGTAGCTACGTAAGGCTGACGCCGTCGTACACCGTCGGTGACGCCGTAGCTTTGACACAGAAGCATCATTGGGCCTTAACACATGATTCACCATCGCCTAGGCTAATTAAAACGGCAACAACAACAACAACAACAACAGCACAGTTAGCACGTAAACAATCAGTTGGGATTCACAGCAAATGAACATCACCGTCGCCATGGCGCCCACCTCTCCAAACTGGCCCTCTCCCAGCTTCTCTTTGAAGGTGAGCCTGTTCCTGGGGAACTCCCGCATGACGGAGTCCCTCCCCGGCAACAGGCCCGCGGCAACGGCCGCGATGGAGTACGTGCTGCTTCCTGAGGCGTCCTGGAGGCTGACGATGTCTGCCTCCGCGTAGTGGGGTGCCCCCTCGGCCTGGAGGGCTCTGGGGGGGCCACTGGGCGCTCCTGAGAGAGACACACACACATGCTCAGTCACACACACACACACACACACACACACACACACACACACACCTTCACTCAGGTGCTCCAGCAGGGTGGGTGCAGGCTGGCAGGGCTCCTGGTAGTCGGAGCAGAGGGGGAAGATCCTCTCGTAGGTGGAGCTGCTGCTGCTGCCCTCGCTGGTCAGGGAGGAGCGCAGGAAGGAGAAGGCCTGCATCTGGGCAGCCAGCCGCGCTGTCAGCTCCTCGTCCAACATGCGGCGAGAAGCCTACGTCATGGTAGCAGGCAGCATATACTGTGCATTATATATATATATATATATACACACTTGGAATATATGGTGTGTGTGTGCATAATTAAATCCCACCTTTTCCAGCATCTTCTGCCAGACCTGCCGCCACAGAATGATCACTATAATAGTCAATAGAATGGCGATGATAGCCACCAAGCCGCCAATCAGGATCCTGGTATTGCTGTCATCCAGTTTGTGCATGGGATCGTCCACTGGACAGAGTAGAGATGCGTTAGATCAGCTGCTCTCTGTTAATCCTTGTGCCCCTTCGTTTATATCCCTGGGAAGACCAATGACTAACCTGGTCAGTGCCCTTAGCGCCCGCAGTGAAGCGACGACGCTCACTTGACATACCCCAGGACTGCCATGTTATTCACACCGTATGTTTATTGTTTAAATTAACCTGTTATTTGAATAAACATTTATAAATATGATGTGTTTCTGTTGGAACAATCGCCTTCAGGTTATACTTTTCTGATAAATAATAATGAGGAATGTGGAGGTTGCTTGAAATGTATCCAAATGTATTAATCATCATAATTATGCATGAAGGCGCCTACAGTCTGCCTGCAGCACCATCAATAATCTTAACATGATGACAAATGGCTGGTTAGTGTGGCTCTGGAAAGAGAAGTCTAGAGTCTCCTGCTGGAGCTGCTGCCCCCACGACCTGACTACGGATAAGCGGATGAGGATGGATGACAAAAAACGATATACAGTATATAACAGAGAGATGTCTTATAAGCATGTATTGATCAAGAGGTCCAGATATTGATAGTAGGTTCATTTCAAATGTTGTTTTAATCCACATATGCTAGCTGTCAATGACAAGTTCATTCTAGACTGTAATATAACGCTCCCTCAGATTTCCTGATGTAAACCAGTGTCACTGGTCGGACGGCACTGACTGATAGTGGGGAAAACCGGAGAACACCCCCGCAGACAAGAACAGGCAAACTCCACACAGAAAGGGACGACCGGGCTTTGAACCGGGGACCTTCTGGCCTCCTACCAATTGTTAGGCCAGAGTGCTACAGTATCCACTAGGCGGCCATGTTGCCTTCTGTTTATCTGTAATCTGTCACAGGGTTCCTTTCTCGTGCATGTGGCGTGCGCTGTTTTTTTTTTAAACCACAGCGCACCTTTGAAGCACAATATTCCACAACATTTTAAGTGTTATATCATTACTACATACACAGGCATATTGATTGGTATTACATTACAGCCCTCTATAACTCATAGAACTATTTTTTGAGTTTGATTCAAGCCGGATTCGATATTACCATTTCATATCCGCTTTGTGATTTTTATTTAATGTGCCACGGAAGAGTACTGTATAGCTTCATCTATTCTAAAACAACTGGTTCCATTTTCAGCAAGGAGGCCACAAATCTCAACATTTATCCAAGAGTCTGCGAGTCTGTGATGGTGGACATTGAGATTGGACCAAAGTCGCATGGACCTCGCTCCCTTTCAGATGTGCGCTATTCGTCGTTTATGTAAGGTTGTCAGTTCATGTATTTGACAGGAGACGGCGCTCTTGTCCTCCGTGAGAAGATACCATCTCATCCTGTGACTGTAATCACTGAGAAGAGAACGCAAACAAAGAACGCATTTGTTTGTGCTGCTGACCTGGCAGAGTGTTAGTTGGGTGTCCGTGTTTACGAAGAGTCAGAGATGTGTTGTACACCGCGGAACCTTGGGGTGGGGGGTTGAGAAAAGAAGAGACAAATATGTCGTAGACAAATCATACACAGTGAAAAACCATACACAGAACCATCTGGCCAGTCGCATTTGGAAAAGGGTGGGCACTTTCAAAAGACACTTGGCAGGTAATTGGTTGGACCTGGATCTGTCTATCACCATCTATCACAAGCTAACATCACAGATAAACCACGTATTTGACAGGACGAGGTTACCTACAACAGGACAAGCTAACCAAGGTAAACTACAGGACAGTGTAGACTACAACAGGACAAGCTAACTAAGGTAAACTACAGGACAGTGTAGACTACAACAGGACAAGCTAACCAAGGTAAACTACAGGACAGTGTAGACTACAACAGGACAAGCTAACTAAGGTAAACTACAGGACAGTGTAGACTACAACAGGACAAGCTAACCAAGGTAAACTACAGGACAGTGTAGACTACAACAGGACAAGATAACCCACAACAGGACAAGGTAACAAAGGTAACCTACAACAAAACGCACACAACGCACCTGACTGGAAGGCTACCTCGCTGAACAGTAGCCACAGACCACCGAAGAAGAACTGGCAGCGGAGAGCGCTGGCCGTGCCGCCTCCCAGGGGCACCGTGACAAAGCGCGCACCCTGGCTCACGCGGTCGGGCGGGAGTTCAAAGGTCACCGGCTTGGCTCCCCAGTCCTCTCCCGACTGGAAGAGGCAGCTGACCTGACGGAACATCCTCACGCCGCGGCTAAACATGTTGCTGCAGTGAACCTGCGGGACCAAAGGCAACGCACGTTATATCAGACGTATAGGAGAATACGAGCCAGAGACACGCATTGACGTGCGTAAAGTCTGGGACATACTGTACGTTTAAATATGGCCTCTGACCTTCATGGAGGTGAAGTTTCTGACGTGGTCAAACTCGAAGGTCATCTCCACGAAGCCATCGGGGAAGCTGTCATTAGTCCAGCCCACGTAGTCGTACCCCGGCCACGCACCATAGATGTTGCTGTGCAGGAAGTCATCCAGACCCCAGGTTCCATCGGTCAGCTGGCCCAGGCCATTAGTGAGCCTAGGGGGTGGGTGGAGAGATGGGTGAATGGCGAAGAAAAGAAAGAAAACATTATTTTGATTATATTTTGCTGTGTTCTATATTTCTATAAAATATTCGAGCAAAAAACACCGAAAACATATTTCACAGCAAGTGAATATAACCTGTGCTAATACAATGCAAGGCCACTCACACTGATCAGAGCAACAGTAAACTTACAGTTACAGTTTTAACTGTAACTTTCTGTGAAGGCAATTGGCCGATCAAAATCCCTGCCACTTTTCTCTGTGCTCCAATAACTGTTTAGCCAACGGAAGTTAGAAATTTTCATCAGTCACATGGTTCATGGAGAGGCAAAAAAGGTTACAGGAAGTCCTTGGTGGGCAAAATTAATCAATATATATATAGATATATATAGCTTAATTTTTTGGGTAATTATTAGTCAATAAATGCACCGATTTACATTTACAATTGAATTTATAGGGTACTTTTAGTATTTGCGGCTAACTTTCGGGAACTTTGAGGCTCCACGATTGCTGTGAAAAACTGTCCAATTGAGTGAACGGAGATGACACAACTCTCTCTTTACATGGCTCTTGTCCAACCTATAGTAACTTATGGGGGTAGGGCTTGGGATCAGTCAATTAGCAGTAGATTCCTCACCGTTCCGCAGACACCCCATCATAAACTGAGTCATTAAGGTAGACATCCAGCCCTCTGTAGATCATCTGCTGACCATGTGGGGCGCTATAGGACACCAGGCCATCTGGGAAGGTTAAAAGTCAGTGCGTTGGTATGTCATTATTCACAGTTTTTTACAGCTGATACTATACATTTCCAACACACTATGCTCTCTCGGTTAGTCCAGCCCACGAAGTCGTAAATCCCTTCCACATCAAGGAGAAGTACAAGAAGAATGTATAATTTATAAATATAAAATAAATATATAAATATAAAAATAAAGCAATTGAACCAACCTAGCCATTGACAGCCATAGAGCTCCACTCTCATGCACACTATCATGGAGTAGTCTGTGACGGGCATAAAGCGCACAAAGCGCGCTATGATGGGTGGTTCCAGGTCCTTCAGCACCACATCGTAGGCATTCTTGTTCCCATCTATTACCTGACAGAGAGAAGTGGAGAGACACACATCATGTTGTTGAAACAAGTGTTACAAAAATGCTATTGTTTCGGTTTGAATCCGCGAGAAAAGATTCTGAGATGCTTGTGTGTTTAGTGTGACATCTAGTGGTAGAAAGTCATATTGAAAGACTTTAAGTCCTACAAATTATTATAAAAACGGAGCAAAAAATCTTGGATATTTCCTTGCGGTACAAAAGGTATTATATGTAGCTTTAACCTTACCTTTAACTTAAAACCTTTACACAACACTTTGCTCAACATTTTTACTTAATTGATAAAATACTTTTACTTTACTCTAACTGAATAAAAGCTAATTTCCGTGACTGTGTAGCCCAATACACACATCTAGTCACCATCACACATTTATCTTCTCACCTGCCTCTTTCACTTCCACACATCCATCCACCCATCCATCCATCCACCCATCTATCCCTCCACCCTCCCGTCACCCCCCCGCCACCCTCCAGCCATCCCCCTCCCTCCTCCACCTGTGCTCTCTCACCTGCCCTCCCTTCCTATCCTGCCAGTCCCCCCAGGTGCTGCCATCGCGGCTGTATGCGATCCTGTATCGCTGGGCGAACTCCTTCCCCATGCCGTCGGCGTGGCGACCCTGGGTGCCCAAAAGCGTGATGAAGTGCAGCGAACGCAGGTCCACCTGGAGGTACTCCTTGTGGCCGCCTGGCTCGGCCCCACGGGGACACCACGCCCCATCCCCGCCCTCACTGTCTAGTCTGGGGGAAGGGGGGGGGTTAGAAGTTAGAATGAGAACAATTACAAGGGAAGCAATTAAATGTGCATACTAAACATGCTCTGGTACACTTTTATGTTGTTAGCTCTTTGTCGACTTAAATGTTAGGGAACAACTTTGTAAAGAAATGTAATGTAAAAAAATGTATTAATCATTTCAATTAATTATTGTCTGAGTGGACTGGGTGGTTAGTCTGAAAAGCCTCGGAATCATTTTGAATGTGTCAACAACTGAACTTTCTAATCAGCGTCGTATAAACAGTTATGGCTATACGGGCCTGGTTTAGGTTTGCCCACAGCGAAAAAGACCAGATGGTTCAGCCAATCAACTGCCAAGTATCTTTTTGGAAGTACAGCCATTCACAAACAGTTTCAATGTACGGCTCCCCAGATGGACTTGTGACAACAATTCCATCTGGAATGTCTGTTTACCTCTTACTTGCTTCTTAGCAGAATCCTTAATAATTACCTACTTTTCATTTTTGTGGTTCAGAAGACAACTGGTTCAAATGCAAAACCTGTGTGTGTGTGTGTGTGTGTGTGGGTGGGTAGGGGTCTTCTTAAGCACGTGTGTACCTGCCAAACCTCGCAGCAGTTGACTCCGACCAGTGAGTAGATGCGGAGATGTTTTCATCTGGAATCTGTCCGTCAGACATGCCGAGAGGGTAGCGGCACGTCTCTACAGACACAGAAGTATTCAGCATCACCGCCGCATCATAAACAGAGGGTGTTGTTAAACGTACACTGTTGCCTTCTAGCAAAAGGTGAACTTTAGTTACACTCTCAACTCCTTATGGCAATATAATGTACTGCATATGCACACACGCATGCTTTCTGAAACGTAGCCCATCATTTGCAGTATAACACATATCTACACTATAAAGCAGGACTATTCAACTGTTTTAGACCTCTCCCTGCTCAACCACACCTGATTCAAATCAATGGGTCATTATCAGGCTTCTAACCACCTTGAATCATGTGTGTTGGAGCAGGGAGAGATCTAAAACATGCAGGGTGCGGCCCTCCAGGACCGGAGCTGAATAGCCCTGCTGTAGTGGCTAGTGTGTTTGCCTCCTAGCCCTTTGCCTACATGTTTGCACCTTAAGGCGCCTTATTAACTGCTGCATGCTCCTTAAGACTGTTTCAGTCGGGACCACTTTTAGTCAAAATAAAGTACTTTATTTGCATTGCAGTTAGTTACATTTGGCGGCATGGCTCTGTTCTGGGAGCCCCTTCATTTGTAAACACGAAAAGACCAAGGCAGGGAGAGCAGCAAAAGACCCCCCACATGGTACAGAACAGAGCAGGCATCTATGACAACACCATGACCATTGACTAAGACAGACATAGCATGAAAGGAGGGGGGGTGGTGTGTTACAAAAGGGCTTGCAGAACAGAATATGAGGGAGAACATGGCAGGCTTAGGCAGCTAAAATAAGGCACCCTGGACATTTTGGCCAATGTATGTAACGCATCAATCAGATAATCCGTCAGATGGTTGAGATCAGATGATTAATGATCTTGGCTAAGATCGACTCAATTTCTCTAAAGTTAGCTAAACTCATCTGCTGAATTATGTCATTGTACTTGTTTACAGTGTCCACAAAGCTAAAAGGTTTAATAGCATAATAGTTAAAGCGACAAAGTAACTTAACCAACACGTTTCACAATACATACACAGTACATCACTATAGGCTACAATAGGCTACTAGCCTATTTACCACTTTAACTTTTATTACTGGTCGAATACTCCAGGTTTCAGTGGCCATCACTGCATGTACATACACTGGTTTATTTTTTTATATACAGCCGTAGAAACAATTAAGAGACCACTGTACATTTAAAAAAAAAAGTAATATACTGCAAATGTTGAAAATGTAATACCAAATTACAAACAAAAACATATAAATATTAATGTAAAAATACATGTAAGATAAATCAGTAAAACTACAATTGCTTCAGAGGTCTTTTAATTTTCTCTACCTTTATTCATACATTTAGGCAATTCAGTATGTGCTAAAAATACTTCAGCTGGCTCTTCCTCAAGTCAGAACGGAATTGACCAAAAATGTTTCGCTGCCCCTTCAATATAAGGAACAGGAATATAAAGGCATATTCATGTATCTGAACTGATTATACGGGGAGAATTCAAACAAGGACATAGACGTTGACTCCATCAGGGATTGTTGCTGCGCATAAATGTTTTTTCCAACTGTTTCTTCAGTTTGTTTGTTGGAACTTTGTAAGATACCGTCTTGGCCAGGTATTTTAAAAGAGATTTTAAATCTCAAGGAGACATTACTTAACTTATTTAAATAAAGGTTAAATAAAACAAAATGTCTCGCTAGCTTGCACGTGGGCATAGCAAGCAGCCTGGACGCTGGCTACAACAGGAGTCCCTGACTGAGCCGTGATGTGTTGATGCCATCCATAGTGGACGAGTGCTTCCCTCCCTCAAGACCCCCATCCTGGCCTCCACTAGCCGAACACAGACAGCACTGTGCACTGTGGGTGTCAGGCTCAGCCCACTGTGAGACGGGCGTGGTCTCACATTTTGCCACCCCCCCCCCCCTTCTTTGGCCATTTAGAGCCGAATAATGTATAAAGGCACAGATAAACTCAAAGGCCGGGAGTCAACTGGCACTGCCTGAAATCTTTAAGTGTAAAAAGCAAATGCAATAACTGTGGATTTCCTGACCAAGTTCATACTCAACATTGGGTTACCAATGTTTACCTGCCCTACGGGAAAATTAACAGATTTTAGACTATTTTAAACACAGCTGCAACAAAGCAACAACACATATAATCAGTTTTGATTGTGTTTGAGTGTGCCTTTACGTGAATTAATCCAGACTTTTACCCTCCTCTACAACTACAACATTTCAAACCTATTTCCCCTCCTCCCCAGGCCCGTGAATGCTCTGCCTGTTCTGAGGATATTTGCACTGTGACGACTTATTAAACCACACATACACACATAAACATACACTCTCATCACAACACAACACACACCCTTACTAGAATTCTCAGCCCACCCATCTAAAACTGCTGTCTTTTTCACCACGACAGCATTCCTGCATACAGTATACACACTAATAAAGTAAACAATGTTTTCAGATGATTGCTCGTATTTTGTTCAAAAATCCTCCTCAAAAAGGAGTTGAAGGAGTTGTATAGCTCCCATCAGTGGCCAGTTGAAATGTCCCTAAACAAAATTAATATAAATGCGTGCTGATAAAACGATCTGGTGTTAATACACAGTGCTGGCCCTGTAAATGGGAACACAAACAAAGTGGTGCAGGCCATATATGCAGCTTATTATAGTGAATTATGATAATTAATAATATATATCCATGCATTTGATTTTTAGCGAGTTACATTCCAAACATCAATACTGTACCTGGGTTTACTTGCGACCGTGCTGCAGCAATAAGCAGGACGAACATAACGTGGTGTCTGGTCTGGAGAACCTCCACGACTTGCATGCTGTCTCATGGAACTTGCACCTAAAGGTTTTCAGACAACATTTATGGGAAGCAGTATGATAAAGACCATACAAGTCAGAGGTATTAGAGCCCCCATGAAGTAGCTCCTACCTGCTCATTGAAGCTGGTGATTGGATTTGGAAGTGTGTGTGCTACGTTATCAATTGTAATGACAAGTGGGGGTGCACAATATTTTGACTCAAAATCGTTATTGCAATATCATGTTGCGCAATTACATAACACAAATGTTGCAGAAAGTATGCAATATTCAGTTTATTTTGTGGAGAGATGTGTCCGTTGGCTGTGTGGCTTAGTTGTGTTTGATTTAAACACAAGTAAGATGTGTGGCTCAGGAAACTAATGACATAATAGAGATCGTAGAGGAAATATTAGTGGCCAAAAAGAATGCCTCCTCGGTAGCTCGGAACTACTGTTGTCATTTGAAATAAACCCATATGTTGTTAGATTAATAAAACATGTTATTTTCATATGTTATAAATCTATTTTGAGGCATTTTTCCATCACTTCTGTGTTTTTACTTATGTTTAAAAATATCGGGAGCATCAATATCGCAATATCACATTGTGACAAGTAGTTACTGTTCACTGTCTAGACAGCTAAGACCATACAGGCAATAGCTTGAAAGCATCTTACAGCTGCACTCTATCTCCAAGCAGTGATCAGGTTCCACGCCCCTGGCCGAGAGCATCGCTCCTCCACCTCAGCTGTCTGGGTACCGTACCACCACCCTATATAGTGTGCGTTATTATCCTTATTATTATCATTATTCTAAGTAAAATGTTTGCCAGCCTTGAACAATTAAAACTCTGGGATATTTTCTATTCAGGGCTACTGTCTGCATGTTGAACATGCCTCCCTGATCCAACACAGTTTTGCAAATTCTGACCAAAAACGTGACTGACTAAAAAAAAAGTTGAATATCCTAGTTTTAATTGTTCATGGCTGGCAAGAGAACTTGTATCTCCCATGTGTTCATTTGTGGTTAGAAAATGTAACGGATAAGCTTAACACTGACTGGGTTGACCCCAATAAAGTATCCTGGAGCAAGTCTAACTTGTTACTCAATGCTACTTAGAATATGTTTGTGGATTTCATATTGTAGAATATGCATGCTTAATACTGGTGCAGAGCTTGCCTTTTGTCTCAGATCAAAGCAGATACTATCAGAAGTAAGCAAAGCTAGAGTAGATACTATAGGGAGTAAGGTGCAACGAAATATTTTAATAACACCTACATCCATCAGAAGCTCTGCCCCCTAAATTAGACACTTGGCTGTGGCTGACAGTGTTGTGTAATTTGCACATGGTTGCTGAATTTGACAGTAATGGGTTAGTTGTCTGCACCATAAGTGGCCTTAATTAATGACCCAAAAGAGTGTAAATTATGAGATAGCATTTTGAAGGCATCAATAAAGCACTAGATTATTTTTTCAGCACACACGGGTGCAAGCAAACTGTGAGCATATATTTGCAGATTTTGACAAAATGTGTATTGGTGTACAATTGTTGACTCCACCTTTAATAAAGCCCACCACTGACTGTAGGCTCTGGGGTTGCCATGGCGACCAAGGATTTATGTTAATCTGTCCACTAATTTAGTTATGTGGAAAGTGATTACCGGCAATAAAACGTAATTACTCTTCATGAAAGTGGTAGTTGTGAGATTACACAAATTATTTAAGGCAAGACATTTTTATTTGTGGGGTATATATGAAAATAATTAGTGTGTTAACTCCAACTGCCAAAAGATCCCTCGTTTAAGAGACACATTTTACAGAATGTGATTGGCCTATAACATATATCGGTTGTGTTACACATAATACATATTATTGTTAGTTATAAATAGCAGATAAACCAACATTGTGTGTGTGTGTGTGTGTGTGTGTGTGTGTCTGTGTGTGTGCGTGTGTGTGTGTGTGTGTGCACGCACGCATATGCAAATTTAATAAATAGACAATCTGGTTCACAGCACTCACATTTCATGTGAGTGTTAAACTCACCACGGCAAATGGTAAATAAAATGCGGATGGAGACTCAACTTATACAGTTAAATCAGCGTCCAATGAGCACGTAGCTTGTTGGGGTTACGGGGTTGCGCTGTGGGTGGATGGCCGTCTCCGGGAATGGTTTCACACACACAGCCCCCCTTGTAACCTCACATAACTGACTTGTGCTCACTCTCACCGCAACGCCCGTAGTATAAGCGCTTCATTTGTTTACCTTGTAGGGATCTGCCAAGGTCCCAGTGCAATGCACCTTCATGTAGGCCTGACAGACATCAGTCTACTGTCTATTGTATATATAACATCTTAATGTATACTAGGATGATATACAGTATGTCTTGTCTAATGTGTAGGCTATTGTAGTTTGCAGTTTATTTGTCTTTATTTATTAACTGAAAACCCTCCTTGTTTTTTTGTTGTTGTTTGTTCCTTGCTTTATTTATTAAGAGGGCATGCTTGATCGTCTGAGAATATTTACTATTTTAAGAGGGCATGACTAATACTCTAATATTTACTAAAAGTTTACTCAATTTTAATTCAGAATTATAATAATACATCAAACCTTACATAGTTTTTACTTTTTACATATATATAAATGCTAAATTATTGTCTAAGCTGAATAAACTTTCATTATATGGTCCAGTTATGCTGCTCGTAGGCGAGACAAAGGTAAATTACACTTACTTTGGCAAGGGTTTTCTCCTTAATCAAATCCTTATCCTTATTTGAAACCATCTGTCACAGGAAATTTTCCACATCCACACTTTGAGTTGGTGCACGCAGATGCAGATCATTGACCTCTTCCTGGGAATAACTTTCTGAGAGGGCGAGAGAGAGGGTGTGAGAGAGAGAGAGAGAGAGAGAGAGACCCAGAAAGAGAGAGAGAGGAAATGAAGGCTGATGTAAGAGGTTTTCTAGCCTAAGGAAAGAAAAAAGAAAATAACACTCTTTCAGGAGCTTGAGGTGTGTCCAAAAGCCCCAGAATTCCACCTGATCTACAGTACATAAGGTTTCAATTATGTCTCAAGCAGCGGGGAGCAACGCTCTCTGTCAACATCTGCTAATGGCCACCGAAAGAAAAGGAAAGTAAAAGGAGAAATTTGCATTCCTGCAGAGAATGTTTTTGATGTATTATTTTGGTAATTACTGGAGGTGATTCATTTTTTAAGAAGGGCCCCAAAGAGACATTTATTTTCTTAAATCATTTTATATAATTCATGTTCTTCTGAATACATTTCTACTTATTTAGCTTAATATGTGGCATTTTGGGAAACCTGAATGTCCGCCCATAACTCTTGGAAAAGCCTATTCTTCTACATCTCACAGGACAGATGTACTGTAGGATGAGCTATTGCTAATTAGCATTCTACCTGTATAGATAAAACTGTCTTAATATTATAAGTTAAAATAATTTAGGGCTTATAAAGAAACACAATTTAGATGGTATAAACACAAAACCAAGCAGAGGGATGTATATAATATTGCCACAGACTAGGCTACTAAATATCCTTGCTGATGCTAGTGCTAATTGATTAGCGCTGAATGGCTAGTGCAAATCGACTAGAGCGAGTAGGCTAGTGTGGCGCCAGACCACGATGAGCAAAACAGTTCAGATATACTGCTCTCACCGTTAGCATGTCAGGAGATGACCGTGCTCAAAGACCAGACTAACATTTGTCCATCTCCTTTAACAAGATGCCTTTGGCGTGCACACACACACACGCACGCACACACACACACACACACACACACAAGCCCGTTTTGTAAAGCAGCTGTTAATACCGATGAAGAAGACATTTTTAAAAGGTCACGACTGTGGCACAGCCAGGAGCCGGGTGAGAGAAGAGAGTTTATTACTGAAGATGTAGTAACGCAGATATAATCAGTATGGCCAAACTATGCAGTGCGAATCATTTATCATTCTGCCATTCCACAAAAGTAAAGTACAGCAAAGAGAGGGAGAGTAGCAGAAGAACACATTTTAGAAAGAGCATTTAATTCCACATGAGAAGGAAAAAAGGCCTAAAACATAAACATTTCATTCTTGGTACACACATTGTGACGAAATGCCATAGAAGGGTTAGCCCGGTGAAAGACACATTCATAGTACGCTTAGATAGACCGCGGTAATGCGCTTGACAAAATACAATGACAGAAAGGCAGAAGAAACTAAAAATAAATAGTTAATAAAAAAATGTATTCAAAGAAAAACTAGGCCTGGAGAATAGAGGGGAATTAATCAACGTTGCTAAGTGCTCAGACATGTCCCCAATACTGTGATTTAAAGAGCACTTTTGTAGTACTGGCATAACAGCTGGCTATTACAGTATAAAGCGGCAGGTCTTGAGGTGTGAGTTCAGCATAAATAATTATGCTTTTAGGGGTGTCGCGTCTCAAAGAGCTTGTGAAATCACTGGCATAAAAGCTGTGGCTGTTGGAGGAAAGAAGTGGTGCTAAGCTACACAGCGGGACATTCTACTGTATAAGCGCACACCTGTACGCAAGCACATGTTGTATGATCTGCCGTTCGTCACAGCGTTGCATATTAGGCTACATCTTGATTATAACGCATCGTCTTGAAATACAACTTAAACTTGCATGCTTAGAAATGTCTTGCGTCTTCCAAGGTATTCAGCTAGTTCGCACCACAGTACAGTGGCCTCTATGTTGAGACGGAAACAATGATCGTTACATTAATGCATGCTCATTTCCACGCCATCCTGATTTGCAGATTACTTTCAAAAAGGCATAGCCGGACACAAAGGCATAGCCGGGGTGGGAAGGGTGCGGAGGGCTGGAAACAATAAGTATATACTTATTTTACAGCTGTCAACGACACACATACTGTACAATCCATTAACACAAACACTGCCATGGCCCCACAAACACACACTGTAGTGTTTTGAGTTGAGCTGAGATGTGGCTGGTAAGGAACGTGTTCGTGCACTGTACATACCCCCACTTGATTGACAGTTCTGTTGCTGTCAATCAATGCTCAAAACACCCGCGTGGGCGTACGAATGGCGTTGACAACAACCAAATGAACTGGATAGAAATAAAAAGGACAGCAAGAGCAATGCGGTGCAACAGCCTGCAGGGGGAGCTGTTCATAGACAGGACAGCACCGGCGAGAGTCAGTCGCCAGTGTTCATCGTCCCTTTTCTCACTACCTCAGTTTGCCACAGGGGGGTGGCAGGCAGACTCACACAGCCACGTCATCCCCCAGGCAGTCCGCGGGGGTCTCGGGGCTCAGCACGCTGAACAGACAGGCGGCTGCGTCCGCCCCCGAGCCCTCCCCGGGACCCCAGCTGTCGTGCTCCTCGCTGTCGTCCGTGTTGGACTCGTACTCCGACCCGATGCCCGACTCGCGGAAGCGGAGAAGCTCCAGGGCTCCGAGGACGACCGGTGGGGAGCCCTGCTCGTCCGGGGTAGTGTCCGCCGCCGACCCCCCGCCGCGGAGGAGGGGGGGGTGGTCCGAGAAGCAGAAGCACTCCAGCCGCACGCCGCCGAGCACCATGGGACTGACCTCGGGAGGGCCTGCCGCCCCCGGACCTTCCCAGGGCGAGCAGGGCCCGTTGTCGGGGAGGCCAGCGAAGGGTGGAGGGGGGGCGTAGAAAGAAGGTGTGGTCGGGGTCAGGGGGTCGAGGAGTCCGCCGCCGGCCTTGGAGCGGAAAGTGATTTCCAGGAGACTGTCCTGGGAACCCACTGAGACCCCAGAGAGAGAGAGAGAGAGAGAGAGAGGGAGAGAGGGGGAGAGAGAGAGAGAGAGAGAGAGAGAGAGGGAGAGAGGGGGAGAGAGAGAGAGAGAGAGAGAGCAAGAGAGAGGGAGAGGGGGAGAGAGAGAGAGAGTGAGGAGAGTAGGAGAGAGAGAGAAGGAGAGAAAGAGAGAGAGAGAGAGTGAGGAGACAGAGTAAGGGAATATTTAAAACATTTTAAATACATTTTTTTTTTATTGCAACAATCATCGAAAATACACAATAACTGAAATCACGTTATTCTATTACCCGCTTGATCAAATCAATCGTAGTAATAGATTTTCTTGAAAGCCTCCAAATCCTCCATCTTTAAGTAACATCCATGTTCCAACATTATGCAAGGCTCACAAGGTTTTTGAAAATGGCTAATCACAATCTGACTCTCAGCAAAACCTGTCAATTGAGTCCAATTGAGTCCGTTATTATATAGTTCTATGAGTCCAACAAAGCTTTCAGAGAGAGAGAGAGAGAGAGAGAGAGAGAGAGAGAGAGAGAGAGGGCAGGAGCCAGACATTAAGAGAAGGAAGGGAAGGGAACATCTACAGAACAACATCTGGGTGAGAAGGTTGATAAGATAAGGTTGAACTGAGCTACAATAGTGTTGTTACTAACCACATGTCGCTGTATGCATACAATGACAAAATAAAGTGTCTTCTCCTTATTTAATCATATCAGCAATGATACAACAAAGCATTAATAATCAAAACATTGATATAATTGGTCATATAATCTGTGCGCACTTTTATAAAAACCTGTTGACCATTGAAAGTGCAGTTATCTCTTTATCCATTAATTCAGATCAGACCATAACTGCCCGGAGGAGTTAGCAAGATGGCTGCCCGAACACTGAATAAAGTCATGCCTGGATATAATTCACGACCGTAGGACAGTCCAGGGCCACTGGCTACGTGCTTGGTGAGCTGAGGCACAGGAACCCTGGATCCTCACTGGCTCTACTCCTCTGATATAATGAATAGTCTGCCAGCGTTGGAAAAGGGAAGGAAACCTACTGTATGAAGAGAGCAAGAGCTGTTTATGTTTAAATGTGTTTCCATCAACGTTTAACTGAATATTAACCAAATTATCTTTAAGTATAATGAGACTTATAAAATTAAAGGTAGGGTCAGCAATGTTGGAGAATGATTGTTGATATTTGAACTAGGTCAAAACATAAACATCTCTCTATTCAATGCCATTATCTCCGCCCCCCCACACATTGGAAACACATTGCCAAGGCTGGGATAGTGTTGTGGATCCTCATTGGACATTGGACACATCGGTCTGCACTACTTTGTTTGTGTTCCTATTTAAGGCCCAGGCTACTACCGAATGCATGGCTTCGTGCAACGCGCACGCGGCCGAGCGCTCGGGCTGTTTCAAGCACGCTTCACGCGGACACATCAGCTATTTCTGTATACAAAAAACGTTTTTTTCCTGTGAACAATATGGGTGTAACTAAGATATTCGTGCAACAAAAAAAAATGTATACACCTAGAACACTAATTTGTGAGCTTAGTAGGGCATCCAGTGCCTTCTGTAGTGGGCTCAGCCTGACACACATGCACAGTAATTGTGCACGTCTGCAGAACATTTTGGTGGTGCGCGGACAGTCCGTGTGGAATGTATGCGTTATATTCACGTCACATCCCACGGACCTTTGCGTTCCGCGGAAAAGCATGCCTGGGCCTTTATAGGGCCACGGCTGTGTAGAAATATCGTGAGGAATCCAGAATTTCACATAAAGTGTATAGGCTTGCATTATCGCTGAGCACACCTTTAATGTCCTATCATAGGACCTATACAGTAAGGCAGCTATTTTGCTGAGGGTTTTAACAGAAGTTCACTGTCCCTTTAAGGACGACAGAAGGAAAAACAAAATGGTGGACGGCCACTCACTGGAGCTCAGCTGGCCGGCGGCCTTCAGCTCCAGCTCCTGGATCTGCTTGACCAGCAGGGAGATGTGCTGCAGCAGGTCGGTGTTCTGCTGCAGCAGCCTCTGCACTCTGGCCTGGGCCTCTGTCCGCGCACACACCTCCACCTGGAGCTGCTCCTGGAGCACGCGCACCTGGCACACACACACACGTTAACAAACACACACACACACACATCCACACGTTAACAAACACAAACACACACACACACACACACACACACACACACACACACATTAACACACCTCCACCTAACACACACACACACACGTTAACACACACACACCCACACGTTAACAAACACACACACGCACTAACTATAAAAATAAACAACAGGAGTGTGTTGTCATTCTCTGCCCACAACTCTATTACCCTGTTACACCTGTTAGCTTTTAGCTGCTTTGCTAATGTCTCAGACATGGCATAACAGGACCTTTACAAAACGTGGCCATTCCTGCTCACCTGTGCAGCGGCTGCCTGCGCCTGCTGCTCCTGCTGCTGAAGCTGTTTCTTAAGCAGCTGGATCCGGTGCTCCACGGCACAGGGGCCGTCCTCTGTCAGCCGGCCCGCCACCAGAGGCTTGAGGAGGGGGGACCGCGGCAGAATTGGCGACGAGCCTTTGGAGGATACCTGAGGTTGACACGTGCACATGGATAATCGGTTAAATGTACCCTACCGCACACTAGGGCTGCACGATTTGACCTAAAATCAATATCACCATTAATTTAATTGAATCGATTGATCGATTACGATTAATTAAAGTTTTTTTTTTTGCCTTTGTTTTGCTTTTGTTTGAGTTTTGCTCCATGATGCTTCCATTCAGCCGACTAGACGGGCGGAGTTACGTGAATACACCATAGAACTACAAATAAGGAATACACACACGGTAATGTTCAGCAGCTTTTGTAAAAATGCATTTTCATGCACTTGTCTGAGTTAAAAACTTACTTGTCCGTTACTTGGAGTGACATTTTATAGTGTGAATGCCAGAAGGCTTTTGACTAAAGAATATAGAAGAATATGCAATATGTGAGATTTTACAGTGTAATGTCTTGATAATGTGTGTCCAGACGTCAGCCCTTCAAGGACGTCTATGGTGCGATGTAACAACTTTTACTTCTATGTAAAAGTAGAAGTAGAATTAAGAAAATAGGAAAGTATCTCTGCAAACCTTGGCTATTGAGTTAACATTTAACCATTTTATCATAATTAAAATTATAATATAATATAATTTAAAATATAATAATCTAGTTTATAATTTAGTATTAACGTGATTGCATCAGCATTTCAAGGACTCTGTTGTGCCTGCCCTGTATAAGAGAGCAACCTGCAGTTCAGGGATTGTCAACAGGCCTTATGAGCATTGCCGACATTTGAGTTATTTCGTTTTTCTTCTTGGCAATATGCCAGTATTTGAGTGGCTTAAAGACAGGGCTAGCCATTCTTGAGAACAGTTAACAACTTCAAGTTCAAATCAAAACTAACTCCCTCAGAAGCCCCGCCCCACGCACTGAAACACATTGAAAAGCCAAGGGCATTGTTGTTGTGAGCGGTGTTCGCCACTTTGTTTATGCTCCTATTTTGTGGAGACAGGGCTGTGTAGAAGCACCAGATTATTTTTTTAGCACGCATAAAGAACTGTAAGATAGTGAAATGCGAGCAAATAGCTCAATAGCTAAAACAGTAAAACCCGTTTTCTGAACTAAATGCTCAATGGCCTGAACTAATTTGAACTAATAGTCTTTTTGGAAAACTTTTTTTACCTGTGTGATGGTCGCAGTGGCAGTCAACGAAGTTGTGCGTAAGATACACTTTTTAACTAACTGTGGATGGATGATGTTGTTTTTGACTAAAGACATTTAGAATAATTTAGAATGAACAACTGGCCTATTATAATTAGTAATTAAACCATATTAACCAAACATGTATTTTATTTCCGGGTGTGCCAGCTGCCTCTTTAGGCGGCACACCTGTCGCTACACCAGTGGTCTTGGCCATTGAGAAAAACTGTAACAAAAAGCGTATTAGCTTACAATTAGCTTGCAGTAGCTGACTATACCTTTAACTGTTCCATATGAATTATGGCCACTTTCTTTCTATGATGTATTATTTTATAAAAGGAACATTTTCACATGTAATTTTGTATATTTTACCATAAGGTCACATACTGTATGAGCAGGGTATGAGGTGTTACCTTGCCATTGGTCCCGAGGGCCTCATCTCTTTTGCTTCGCTCCAGGTCAGAGGAGGAGAGGCCGTCGATGCTCTCCTCCGTCGTGGCCTCAAGGTCGGTCTCCTCAGACAACGCATGCCTTTTCTTCCCTGTGTGTGTGAGTGGTCAGAGGGAGAGGGAGGGGGGGCATGTAGCGGTGACTGTAATGTTGTCATATACGCTGTGTAAGTATTACTGTAAGGCTTCATGGCATCAGCTGACAGACATTGGTGCCTGATACCAAACTGTTGTGTTACAGCTGTGACACACCGAGAGAGACAGAGAGAGAGAGAGAGAGAGAGAGAGAGAGAGAGAGAGAGAGAGAGAGAGAGAGAGAGAGAGAGAGAC